>JAMKCH010007910.1:0-31675 GCA_023653785.1 Ophioderma brevispina | reverse complement strand
ACTAAATGTGTTTATTCATAAAATAAGTGCATATAAACATAAGGTTTCCATGTTAATAAATTTTTAACGCCTCAAACGTGGTAATATTTTAAAGATTAAGCTTAATCGTGTTAATTAAGTGTTATCTAGTGTTAATTTTAGTGTTAAAATCAACATATCATTTTCTACAGTGTCGTTGGCAAATACGAATAAGCGATAAATTGCCAAATTTTCCGCGGTATATAGGAATTCACGCCTGATTGGCCTAAGCTCATTTTGGTTTGAAGAAAATGACAACTTGAAGTTTTGTGAACGCCTCGACCAATTTGTTCATTACAAACGGCCAGCACGTGTACCAGACTCCCAAACTCATCGAATTAAAGCGGGTCCTTAATATAAAGAAAATACTTCTCAAAACAACAAAAACTAGAATTACGCCCAAACTTTGGCGTTATGGTATTTTCTTGAACTGCACTTTAATGATTCAACACTTAAAACGCACGGTCGACCCGCTTCGCGTCTGGCGGGCCACCAGTTTCTTTTGAACCTTTGACATTTGACCATTTTTGTCTTATATCTCATAACCATACGTTGTAAGTAGTACAAAACTATACCTTTTTTTAATCCTTGTGACAAGACAAACACTTGGTTACCTTTTTACAGCAATCTAAGCATTTTTTAAATTTTTGACCACTGGATTATGGAATTTCCCCCCTACTGGATTACGCCCACCTTTCAGGGGGGCATCCCCGCTAAATTTGTTCATTAACCTTTAATAGAAGAATATCCACGGAGAAGATGAGGCTTGCTCTCCACGGTAACGAATTGCCTCAAATGACCCAACTAAGTGGGCTGGCCCGACCGTGGTCAAACATAATGTTGATAAAACTGCATTTCAATATAACCTTTGCTAATCCTTTTCATATGCATTCCCTGTCTCTTTTTAGACCCTAGGTGTGTCAACGGTTCTATTTTTTCAAGAATTACAGTGTATTGGCATTATTTTCTATGCTGAAAAATGAAGGAAGTTGGTGAAGAAAGAACGGTAGATATGATATAGTTCAGGCAGCAAGAGTCACTATATATCACTACTGCGATAATTTAGCCAACTTTGATTTTTCAATTTCATGTGTCAAGGGACATCACAAAGGAATCACTTTTAACTTGTCGCCGAATTTCCAGCTGTCGTATTCGTCACTGGGGCGGTTTTCGAAATGGCCGCCAAAATCAGATAAAATCGAATAATTTACCACAAATACCATCTAAATATAGGGTCAAGTTTCTGGACAATTTTGGTCAGTTACGCTAGAAAGGTTTTAAAACCAAAACAGTGTTGTTCAGGAATGATAGAGGTTTTTTTTTTTTAATAAATGGCCGCCAAAAAATCATAACTACACACTGGATAGGGCTATAATCGCTGGCCGAAACGTGAGGAAACCGGAAATTGCACGGCGGGCCCTTTTGGCTCTACTACCCAAGAACCCGATCTTTTGCAACTACAGGGAAACTAAGGAAAAGGGACAGAATTAGGCGATTAATTGCGCGTAATTTCAATGTTTGTCAATTAATTGGTCCTTGATTTTCGATATTTGCGGTAATGTTCGAAGAAACAATATATGATTCAAAATGTTTTAATAAAAAGTCTTTAAAATGGCCATATTTCCAAGGTTTCATTCAAGCTCAGCAGACCAATAATTCATGGCAGTAAGTGCTTTGACATTCTATTATCAACAGTATAATTACTTTTTTATTATTAGTATTATTAATCCTCCTTCAGATTTTTTTTTGTCCGCTTTACTAACCCCTCCCCCTTCTGAGCCCGCAAATGACTTGGTACGCTCCCAAGTGGGGGAGGGGGGAGTACCAAAATGATACCAACATGCCCAGCATTAGGCTTACTTCAAAGTGGACGTCAATCATCAAATGGGGGAAAATTTCAAGTTTTATTAAAATTTACCAAAACATGAAAAAAGTTAGGTGTATCTGATTTCCAAGTGGTTTGGGTTTTACATGATGGGAAATTACCATTTTTTTACACACAGCGTTTAGTGATGTTTTTGAGTAAAATTGAAAAATATCAATTTTCCACCCTATATCAAGTGTTTCCCACTGTCCTTAACCTATGATGTCATATAGGGAATGTTGGTACTTATTTTGATTTCAATGGAAAGAGAAAACGCAAAGCTATCTATACCAATAGGAATCGGATGTGCAAAAAGAAATATCACAGGGGTGTTACCCCCCTCCCGCCTCAGAGAAATTGTTGTTACAAAAAATGGCTCAGGTAGACGAGAGTTAATATTTTAGGGGTGATCTAATACATTGGCAAGCATTCCTTTTCTTTCTGGAAATGACCTCGTATATCTTTTTACAGGCTTTAAGAGATTTGGAGGCATGCACGTTCTATTTTAAAAATATTACTTATTTTGGAATAAAATTCCGGGGGGGTTCTTGAATTTTGGTCGGGGACCAATGCTCGTTCCACAAAAGAGCGACTATAGCTGCAAATGCGGGACAACCTCTAGGGGTATAAAATTCACAATAATGAAGTTCCAGGGGGTATAAAATTAAGTTGTGATTGTGACTGGTTCAATGATAAAAATAGGAAAATGTAACCTAAACATATCAGCAAAATAAACTCCGAATGTGTAATTTTTCTTGCAGTATAGCAAATGTGTAATTTTTTTTTGGTATATTGACTATTTTAAAGGTATTTTAGTCACGCATTGAGAACAGGTCCCGCAAGGGGTATAAATTTACTGCAATTTGGTCCCCTTATTTAAAAAAATGAAAACTAGTATAATTTCATCAAAAACTGGCTCCTCCCGTTAGGGGTTTAATTTCACTGAAAATTGGTCTTGTTCGCCTTTTAGGGGTCAATTTCAGAGCCCCTGGAATGAGCATGCGTACCCAACAACCCCCCATCTGATAAAATCTCGCTTTGAAGAAAAGATAAGATAAATGTACTGCAGTATATGGGGTCAGTATACTGCACAACATCATTGTTTAAATCAACTTGAAAATTAAAATTGGAAGGAACTGAAATTTTTGTCCTAGATCTTGGGATTTATAAGCTAGTCTATAGTGACACTGTTTTGTGATAAATGTAAAAATCACAAGCTATCCCTTAGGCCTAATTGTGATCCATTTCTACATGTATCCAGCGAAAAGACTCATGAATTAAATACTAATTTATAGTGAACTAGAAGTATTAGAGCTCCATACTAGTATTATTATAGCATTTTAGAGCACAGCACTATAGTCTAGTACAGTGGCAATGCAAGTGCATGCATACAGTATTATGTACAGTGTATACTAGGCTACGACGTGTACCCACCACCAGTATCATCACTAATCGGTCGCAAAATTGCCTAGAATACATTCGTTTACTTCTACTCACAGTTAATTTCAGGCAAAACGGGCAACATACTCCATACAAATTGCAAACGCTTGATATGTTTTAAGATTTTGACCAGGAAAGTACTTTATAAGGCATACATGTATACTCATCCCATAGAAACCCGTGCAACCGAGTGAATGTTTTGGGTAGAGCAAAAGGGACGCTGTGCAACTTCCGATTTCTTCACGGGCTCGCTATTCAATCGCATGGAGATTGCCTATCCAGTGTGTAGAGATCAGTGAATCGCACCTCATCAATTAACGGATGTCATAAATGAACGGCACAGATTCATGTCATTGAAAGCATGGAAACCAATAAAGCAACGCTTAAACCAATACAAAAATAGGCCTACTAATACTGGACTGAATCTTTCCATTACTAAAAACAACCGAACCCCTCATATTACGTAGTAAAGGAACTTCACCGTTGAGAATCGTTTTTTGTTTGTGCGCACTCCGCATCAAAATAGAGGCGGTCCATACGAACGTCTTCGCGATTAAAGAATGCGTCTGGAGGGGTGGTTGCTCGTATAGTTAGGGTTGCATTGCGACCTATATCATATATACGGTGGGTACACGTAATTTTCCCAATTTGTGATTTATTTGTGAAATTATTTTTTTTTTACCCAAACCTTTAGTGATTTGGGATTAAAAAAAAATGAATAGGCCCTAAAAAATGGTCTGGACCAAGGTCTTTCGAAGAGGACACACAAACACATTTTTATTATTTTTGGCCGTAGGCTACTTATAGTCAAGGACTAGACTGAGTCGCCTAGGTCCTGCCGTTCGCCGCGCCCTTTTTAATTACCCCATTCTCTACGGCCCTCTCACGGGGGACTCATAAAATTACGACCAAAACCGGGGAGCACTTTCCCTCAGATGTTGAGGCAAAAATCTTCGCAGTAGGACGTCGCTCCTGCAGTGAAAATATTACGATCCTGGGCGCGGCTGGAGTTTGGCACCGGGGTCAGACCTCCTGTGCTTGGCCTGGCAAAGCATTGGGCCTGGCATGACTTGGCATGGCCTAAAAAGTAAACAACAGATTACCCAGTGAGGACTGTTGGCCTTTTCATGCGAATGGATAACTCCGGCACCTTGACGTGTGTTTTAGTGTAATAATCAATTTTTGCGTGTGAATTATCCTCATGCCTGCCTGGTCGCAGGACACGCATTTAATGCAATGCCCCTGAATGTGGGAAAAGAACAACACAATTCTCTATACCTACATGTCCTATAATATAGTCAGATTATGATGATCAATGATGACAGTCCTTTCATCTCTGTCAACGTGAAGGTACGAGAGTCAAGATGCGATGGATTGTTGCCGTCGGTCAAATTGGCATTAAATTTTAGCCAGACTATTACTGGCATGCTGGCCTAGTAAGCCGAGTAAGAAGCTAGACTGAAAGTACAGGAGTAGCTGGGGCCTAGGCTAGCCCCTACCTTGGCTGCTAGTGCTACGTGGTCCTAGCCCAAGAGTAGACGCACCCCAGCAACACCCATTCCCGATAATAAAGCACTGGAATGCATGACAGTGGATTATACTTATTTATTAAGCCTTAAGATAGGACAACTCTTCTTAATTATCTTGCAGTTGTGCCTGTGTGATTCAAACACATAAACAGATGCAAAACCGTGTCCTGGGATTGTTTGATCGTGGTCAGTTCTCCTTTATGTCACATGTGCATGTGATTATGCATGTATCTTAGAGTTGTACTAGGGCCTCTAAAAAGTAAATTAAAAACTGGACTTCTCTTATGATTTTCGGGATGAGTGTGCACTTCACGCTCCGCTGCCTGTACTATGGCAGTATCATGTTTATTTTATGAGTCGCACTAGCTAGCTAGCGACCTGTAGCACTGCTTTTGTTCTTTAGTTTTACATTTTAACATCTTTAGCAGGCCCTATTCTGGGACTAGAGACCCGGGCTAGAAACGTGCCCGAAGAAGCTATGCTGCGTATGCCAGTTAGCCAGTATCACAGTGATCGGGGTATCGCTTACCGTATAGACGCCTAGCCTGGGGTAGAACATAGCTTTAGCTATCGAGTCTGTTAGTAGGCTCCCCTATAGGCCTATTGTGAGCACGGGCAACTCTAACCAATATCGAAACTATCCTAGGCTTCATTCGCATCAACATGTATACACATGTACAACTAATGCATGCAGTGACTACAGGTCCTTTCACTACTTCCACTCACTGCATTGCCTGTCATAAATTTACTGCAATGTTCCGTCCACTTCCGCTTACACGCCTAATCGTATTTATGCAGGACTATTGGCACAGCCTACGTCACGGAGGATGGCACTGCCAATTTATAGGCCTGGTTTATAGCCTGGTTTTATAGGTCGCAACAAACATGCAAATAGGCCTAGCTGCTATAGAATAAGAAAGTGATAAAACGCAAACCATAATGCCTATTGGCCTAGTACTGACACTACTGGACAAAGTATATCATTCCTATGCCTATAAGAGCATAGTCCACTATTGCTGTGATGAAAGATATCTGGTGTTTTTGTCTTGCTGAACTTGTTTTTGGGCACATGGAACTAGGCTACATATAAAAACAATTATCCTGACCATACCCCGGTGACCATGCACAAGGTTTTTTTTTTTAGGGAAGAGAGGTTTTGAACATTATTTTTCCCAATGTAATTGCACATGAAACATTAGGCTTAGACTCAATGCAAGCAGTCAACATTCATTTTCGGTTCAGGACAGTTGGGCCTAGTCAGTTTAATAGGCCTATGGACCAACCCTAATTTTGTAGTCACATATGTTATGTTTAAACATGGAAGGCCTAGCTTCATGTTTTGGTATATATTTATTTATAGGCCTTTAAATAGTCATACAGGTTTACATGTTAATGAGAAAATATTAGCTTTTTTCTGACATTCCAAAATGTTGATTACCTCTGGTAAAAATCTGAGGTCCATGGCGAAGTATTTACCTTTCAAAGGAGGGGCATTTCGTGACATACAACGCCTCTTCTCCCGCTCACCCTAAAAAAGTGAGATTTTTTCTGTGTGCCTGTAGACTCGTAATGTGGCAAATTCGATTTACGCTGCCCAAATAATTGGTTTTTTTTCTTGATAGAAAAAAATGTCTAACTAATCTCTTGAAAACTAAGACTTAGCTTAAAAAAGAATGTGGTAAAATGTGAATGTTACACCTATGCGAGCGGCCTCGAAGCTGAGAAGAACTTTTCTTTTTATTCTCGGCCTAATCCACCCATTAAGGCAGTTATACTGTAGTTAGCTTGTAGAAGTGGCAAAAGACTAGTATGGAAAGTTAAATTCTCAAAACATCACTACACAATCCATATTTTAGGGCCACCAGAAGGTTTTTGGTTTGGGTGTTTGTGTGGTGTGGGTGGAGGTGTGGGAGGGGGGAGAGGGGACGGTCCGACGTCCCTCCAAAAAAGTACCCCCAAAAGTGATATTTTACTACAATTTTTTGAGCCTGTCCTTATTTATTTTGCGTTAATTTAATTTTACTCATAAACAACCAAAGGGCAATCACATCAAAATAGTAAAAAGAAAACTACGAGTAACCTCAGAACATCTCACTAACAGATTAATAATAACTAATACCTAATACATCTCTGCATAAATAAATACCTGTATAAAACGGCAATCATAACTAAATAACTGAATATCAATATATAAATACTCAATAACCAACTGATATCAACTTGCTAAAACGTACAAAAAAAAACGACATAATTTTAATTTAGAAAGTAATGACCACACACATACACATGAACACAAAAGCATAAATTTAATTATCAAATAAAGAAAAACGACTATCATAGATCAAGGAACAAATTGGGAATGTACATTTTAATATATCTCTAAAAAAAACAAACAAACAAACAAAAAACACAAAACGACAAACCCCATGTAAACTAGCTTTCCACAAAACAACACTTTCATCAGCTCATTGATACCGTAAAGTTCCCGCTAATTAATGCGCGCAACGTCTGTTATTACGCGAGCGCAACAGTCCTACGCAGTAAGTGGTGAAGTATTCATGAGCACAGAGCGCTCACTTTCGAAAAACGTATTTTTTCAGGTCGTCAACAATAGCACCCTGCAGGGGCCGTGCGTATATGTTGAACGACGGAAGGATCAGTCTAGTCAAGGACAGATTAGGCGACCAATGATATTTGCGCGATCCCCGAAATGCATCTCATTCGGTGCCCATTCCATCCGGGAAACTTGTACCAGAGGCATGTTTCCAAAAAAAATTGTTGTTGTTCGCGTCGCCGAACAGTGCCTAAAATTACAATACAAAGTACCTTTTCACGTGAAAGTTAATCTTACAAAAATGGAGAAGGAATATCTACGGGAACAAAAAATAATCGAGGCACTGGTGTTGAAACTTCACGACAAAACGTGATATTCGATCGTAACTGTGCCCACTTTTCACCTGAAGGACGATTACACAATATTGTGCCGTCACAGATAGGGTAAGCTTTCTGGTATTTTCGTTACGCTCCTAACCATAAGTTTTTAGGCGACTTGAGGCTGGTAAAAATTCCCGGATGGAAATGGGGCGCACCAAATGAGAGCATTTCAGGGATTGTGCAAATAGTCTATTGCGAGTATGTCAAGGTTTGTCAATCAGGGCGGCGCGGACTGTGAATGGTTTGAATGTGTAGTATGGGCAGGGAATGTTCGCCCCCCCCAAAAACAAAATGATTTAAAATGTCAAAAATGCCTCCATTGATGCGGGGTTTTGACTAACGGACACAATAATTCAGAAGGAACACTTTCTGTTAATCAGCCTTCATATGTGTCAAGTTATTGTCTTCATGGCCGCCATTTGTTCTGCACCGTCAAATTACGTCAGTCGCGCAATGGTCGGCCTTATTCTGACCCTAGTTTTTGTGTCAAAGCTGTCTACTTCTTTTCTGAAATTTAGGAACCAGGCGAATATTTTTTCGCCTTATCGAAGACCCGTTGCTTTTCAAGAGTCTGAGTTGAGTTAGCCTGAGTGTTGTTTTCAATTTTTCCAACTCTAAACTGAGGCTGAGCGTTCAAGCTCCTTTTTCATTCATCTTTGCAAAGATTTCCTTTCCAATTCCTTTTCTTTTCAATTTGCCATTCCATATTTTGCATTTTCGTTTCAAATTCTGTCGAACCCCCGGGGAACCATACCTATAAATAAAACGTCTTTGTGGAGAATGCAGCGAGCCGGAAAAAATGCAACTAAAAAAAAAAAACAAAATCAACCTGACAGGAATCCCATCTTACTTTAATGATTCATTCAGTCATTCATATTTATTCAGCACTCACAAAGAATAGATTGCACATACAATGAAATAGGTAATATTAAAATTGCACATATTAAAAATATTAAAAACAGATGAAATAGCACCGTATAACAACAAGAGAAGAGAGGAGATATCTCACCTACCTACAAGATAATGTTGAATAACCAAAGAGTACCAAGGATAGCCCGAAAGCCTCTATAAAGGAGGGCTTATTTCCATTGGGGTCCTTAAGGGAACAAAACACAGAAAATATGAGGACAAAACAGGAGGCAGAGAGGCTGAAAATTAAATAATACAGGTGAATAAAAACATGACACCAAAAAATATTGCACTATAAAACAATAAAGGGGGGACAAAAAATAAATACAGAGGGCTAAATTATGAAAAAAACAAAGGGATCCTGCTCCGCCAGCGGGCCTGCTAGGATAGAATTTTTTGGGCGGCCTCTTTGAATTTGGGAAGTTTTGTTGATTTGCTTGACTGAGCTAGGAAGAGAATTCCATGTTGGATCCCACTGCTAAAAAAAAGTATTGCTGGCCTGGCCTTGAACCCTTGGGACAGAGAAATTGTGTGGGCTACCCCTGGTACTGTAAATGAGTAGTGATGTTACGGGTAAAATGAAATTTAACTATTTGGGGGATAAACCATGATAAATTTTGAAGACCTGATTCAATGAAACCTGATTAATGAAAACTCACGAAAGCACTAAGCAAATATTAAAACTTTTTAGCCTTTCAAGCAAGTTTGGAGGTGCCCATACAATATATAAAAGGAATATTCAGTGTTTATCTTTTCATGCGATAAAAATATGATTTTGTTGGATTCCATTATAGGCAAATCGCGTATACTTACTAGAGGATATTGAAACATCGGGAACCAAGGAGCGACCTTTCAAAAATGTCCGCCCGTCCCCGTCGTAGAAAGGTGTGAATGCATTGTAAATGAAAACGATGATGAACTGATGAAATTTGCAACTTGTCAAACTCCTTGCATTCAGGAATGGCTTCTACAAGCAAAAAGTGAAGAGCAAGGTGCTTTAGTTTCTCCGGAACGCCCAATTGAGGCTGTGAAGATGTAAACTTGGGGGAAAAAAATCTTGAAGGAGGATGTCCTTGCGGAGATGGGGACAGGTAAAGTGAAGTGTTCACCATCCAGGATTCTAGTCCCAACAGTCCCCACCAACACTGAATCTGCACACCCCCTGAGCCTGTTACACGACCCCAATTGAATATTTTTCATGAAGATTTACAACCACAGAATATATGCTAAAAATTTACCTTGCATTAGTGTGTTCTCCTTGCATTCTAGCAACATGGATATTGTAATTATTACAGATAAGCCTTAACGCTTTCACTGGCCAGTGTGACTGTCATCTTTTCAGAGAAAATTCGGGGTCTTCTCGTTAGTACGAAGGTTCATGTTCCGAAGGTTCGTAATTCGAAGGTCGTTTTCCGAACAATGCGTTTTTAGCATTCAGCTTTCCGAAATCCTGAAAAAAAGGTTCGGTATTCCAAAAATTAGGGTTCACTATTCCGAATCATAAAAGAGTTAGTTATTCCGAATTGTTAAAAAGGGTTAGCTATTCCGAATCTTAAGACTTAAAAAGGGTTCGCTTTTCCGAATCTTGAGAAGGGTTCGCAATTCCGAATTTTTCAAAAAAGGTTCGTTATTCCGAATATTGAAAAAGGTTCGGTATTCCGAAATAAAATATGGGGCCCTTGCACGGAAGGTAAATTATATTGAATGGACTTTTGTTTGACCTCCAGTTCACCAAGGAGCAAAGAATAGGGCGCTTGCACGGCAGGTCAATAGGGTATTTTGGCCAGACATGGCCTCCAGAACAACCCAAGCATGCAGAGACTACAAAGGAATCACCTGTAGAAATAACTAAATGTTCAGGTGAACCAGGTGCATGCATTGTATTCTTCGAATCCTTGGATGATCTGGGAGGGCAAACCAAAAAGTCCATTCAGTATAATTTAACCTTCCGTGCAAGGGCCCTATACAAAAAAACATTTGGGGGCATGCACCTGTTCACCTGAACTTTCAGCTATTTCTGCAGGTGATGCCTTTGTATTCTCTGCATGTTTGGGTTGTTGTGGAGGCAGGTCTGCCAAGATAACTATGACCCTGCCGTGCAGCGCCTACTATACAGTGTCGGTGTTTCCGAACTATAAAAAGAGGTTCGCTATTCCGAATTTGTTTTAACATTGAAGCAATGAACATGATGAATTAATGGATATTTGAAGCCAATAAGGTAATAAGCGCCATATTTTTGTATCAATTTATAAATCTAGAACTGTTCCTTTGATGAGTTCCTATATTGACCGTCTAACTGCCACTGAGTTACGGAGCTATTTGAGGATTTGGTCCAACGGTCCACTAGCTTCAAGTTCTCCAATTCTGCCATTTTGGACCATTATCAGATTCTTTGGCCTGAAAACACACATTTAAGACATCTTGGACGCAATCTGGTTTTGGGTACTTTTCAGTTTTGAAATCTTAAAATAATGACCTTTGTTAGGATCTTTGTGCCTTAAAACATATGTTTTAACACTTTTATTTGTATTTCATAATTGTCTGGTTGCAAAACATGATTAAAATGGAAAAAGGCGGCAATGACGTGGATGTTATCTATCATGCTACAAAAAACTAATATGTATTTTTCAAAAATAATGTGCCAAATTCGATGGTGTCATCACTATATACCAAAAAACAGATAAAAATCTCTTTCCCAAAAAATGTGAAAATACTAAAAAAAAAAGTACTACAAAATATTGGTGTTTTTTCTTGGCATCACCGGCAGTCAAAGCATACATAATTCATCATGTTCATTGCTCCGATGTGAAAAAATATTTGGAATAGTGAACCTCTTTTGTGAAATTCGCGAATAAGAAAACACGTTTTTAAGTTTCGGAATATCGAACCTGATTCAATATTCGGAATAACGAACAATTTTTGAGATTCGGAATTGCGAACCTTTTTAGGATTCGGAATAACGAACCTTTATACATTCGAATAAGCGAACCCCCTTTTAAGATTTCGAATAACGACCCTTTTTAGATTCGGAATATCGAACTTCGGAATAACAACCTTAGGAATACGAACCTTTCGGAATAGAGATTTATCCCAAATCATGTGAATTAGGTGCTGAAAAATTTTGCTCCATCATCATCCATCCACACTCATTGCGAAATTTCATGACAATTGACTTTCTATGGCAGTACAAAACAGATCAAATTTGTGTTAGTGTGATAGACGAACATTCGACGACATGGGAGTGAGTATAAGGCAGTGAAGGTATTGGCATTCCAAGATTGATGTACATATTGATTATGGTCCTTTTGTCGATGGTCGCATCCGAGCAGAATGCATATGCTAAATTATACGGGTCCTCATCATTTTAAACTACATTTTACTCACCTTGACTTACCAATCAGGTCCCAATAACTAAGGGCAAACCGTTAGCCCGAGGTTGCTGGCCTCTGGCTTTTTCTTTCTGCTACAGGCCCCTACTATCTTTCTCTCCCTAAGCGACGGCGATTCATATCAAGGCACGCGGGGGTCCACGGTGCCAACAAAGTCCGAATTTTTGTGGTATATCTTACAGTCGCCTTATGACACGAAATCCGTGCTTATATGAAAAATCCTTGAATTGGTCTTATATAGCATCTCTACTAGCGTCATTTAAAAATACAACATCGGTGCACAGCTCATGCTTAATTTCTGGAAATGTTTGACCATAAAAAGCACAAAATGACCGAAAAATTGAAAAGCTAAACACAGTACGTCTCAGCTCCCACTTCCGTCGGGTGTATTTTCGTAATTTATTGGTAATCAGCGAAAATAAACGTTTTTGTGCGCTATTCTAAAGAAAAAAACCGGGAAACAATCCCAGAGGGTGAGCTCACTGATCTTTGGGCCCACTGCTAGTTTAAATTGGATTTTTTTAGTTCGGTAACGCTGCGCAACGCAAGGGTTGTATCCCCCCCCCATTCTAACAACATAACGTTGCGGGCTATATCCAGTCTCAGCGAGTACAAACGATGACATTCAGAGGCAACTATGCATGCTGACGTTTAATCACACATATGCCCAAGTGAGCAATACCACAGGGATTACTGTTAACTAAGGCACTTTGGGATATACTATCAATGCGATTACTGACTCACTTTTGACGGAAATCAGCAATTTTTCTTCGGCTCCTATCCATATGCTTTCCGGGCTCCTTCGCAGCACCGGCCATAATGGTTACAACACAAAATCTCGAGGATGCCTGAATGACTGTGACAGCCGCCGATCCCCGTTGGCCATTTTCATGATTTCGTTCATCACGCTCTGTTTTTGGAGCTTACGTGATTGCAATACACTGTACTCTCGGCATTGTACCCTGTAAACGAAGAGAGTAGCCAAGCAACCATTGATCACGTGAGACGGTACGTGTGTCATATCTTCCTTCCTTTTTTTTCATTTGGAAACACAACATTCGATCAATAGTTACTAATTCACAGAATTGCTACTGAAGAGTATTACTGCCGCCCACGCTCGAGACATTCAGGGAACTGAAAGTATTTGCTCAACAGATTTGAAGAGCACATTAGTTGACGATCCATTTTCCGGTCCCGAAAAACGGCTTCGTAGAGTGTAATTGATCGGCACTAGATTTTTAACGGTTAAGAAATCACCTTTTCAAAATCATCAGATTTAACCGATGAAATGGAAAATTAGTCAAGGAAACCAACCGTGCGTATAATATAAATATAAGTTAGGACTACAATCAAAGGTCAAGAATTTCATTTTCAATAATTGCTTGTTTTATGTACTGATTCTGAATTTGCTTATGGTCCGCATTGGATCCGCTGCGCACCCACCCCGGCTTTTTTTCAATAAACCCGGTACACTCCCGTCTTAGCGTTGTAGATGTATGTACGGACGTACGTGCAACGCTACGGAAAGAGCTAAGAAGCCACCAAAGTAAGCAATATGCCTTTTTTTTGGGTCCCCTACCATTGCCTTTGGTGCCCTCAAAAAAAACTGATATTCTTTGTTGTAATGCCCGTTGGTAAGAATGTTTCCATGAACAAACTGAAAGGGAGCTTTTCATTAATCAAACTGATAGCACCTGTATGTAGCACTTAAGTTGCTTCACTGTGTGGTTGAGGAAAATCACTAAAATCGATCTAAAAACTTTAAAACTAATGCACCTATCAAAAAATGCCCCAGCCCCTGGGTACCCAGGGATAGCCTGGACTTGCACACGAGGTGTGTAAACTTTTGAAATGTCTCCCCGGCCATGTCCCGGCCCTGCGGGGCAACATTTTTATGTCAAACCCCGGCCAAGTCCCGACCCAGGCTGCTAGCCGGGCAAAAGCGTCAAAATGTGTCAAACCCGATTGCGATTCATTTCCGGGTTTATAGACGTCAGCTTTTCGGAAGAGGGGTACACAAATGCCGTAACGGGGCCCTGCGCTTCTGTTTGTCCCGACCCAAAATCCCACCTTTTTTGACATACGTGAACTCCATGAACAAGTCCCGGCATATGCCCGGTACACCCGGGCAAAAAAAGGATCAACTCCCCGGCTACCAGTCCTGGCCATCCCCGGGTACCCAGGGGCCGCGGCATTTTTTGATAAGTGCATAATAAATCTAAGAACTTCTAAGAACAAGGGGTGTAGTTTGAGTCATGAACTATAGCAATGAAGAACAACAATGGGAATTGACTGTGACGGTCTGCCGATTCCCATAATCGATTTTCACGTTCATTCATCACACTCCGTTTGGAGCTTCCGCAGTTGCGAATATTACCAGAGCTTCGACAGTAAGGGACATAACAACGGCCCCATAATGCAGTAGGCACACAGCAACCAGATCTGCTATGTTCGATGACATGCAATGTAGGAGATGGCATTATTATGGCAGATGGCATTGGATGGCTGCAGAACGAATAAGTTTGACGCAATCCTCCAATGGTGGTGCCCTGTTGTGTCACCGATTTGCTGAGTCACAGTCAGAGATCTGCCTATAGTGAACACCAGGTTTTATGGGGTGGATGCTCCGTAAAGCACAAAGACCATTTTGTGGAGGAATTCCAACCTTCCCATACAGTAAAGAATAGGAGGTCAGTTGAGGTCACATGTACAAAAGTGTACACTGTACATGTACATGTGCTTTCAGTTTCACAACTGCACACACAGGATTTTGAGCGATTTGACACAAAGTTTTTGTCTGTAACTCAGCTCATACATGTTTGTACTTGGGCTACGTACTTGATTGACCCCTCATTTTAAAGGAAAAGTAATTTTCTTTTGAGTGAAAACACTTTCAGATTAAAATAATTATTGCTTATTGCTTTAACCTAGAATTGCATAAATACCTTGTATCCAAATGCATCCTTAGAAGTAGAACTTTTGAATGCTCAATATCATCAAAAGAAATTGGAAATTGTGCACACAGTTTCAGAAGTTCCTGTGTTATTATTGATGTATGAGAACAAAGGAAGATGTCATTGTCAAGGAGTATTTTCTCACCCTTATCAAGTTCTATTGAATGGGAGGTCAATCATGTTGTATTATTGGCTTGCAAGGGTGCAAACTAAACACAGGCCAGGGGTGTTTGGCAAAAATCAGCGATTTTGGGCCCAAAATCGACAAATTAATTACAGTGAAAAGTGTCCGTCCATGATGTTGGTTTTTAACACCCCTGTTACAAAATGGCCTCATCCAAGGTTTTCCGCAACTAACATTTTTTTAGCCGTGGTTTAATTATGAAGAGTGAAAATCTTTGAATGATTTCAACTCAAAAATTAACCTTGATGAAACCAGGTTGCCTTGCACAAAAATCCAAAATGGCTGCCAAATTGTTAACAATTCATTTTTTAACCATAACTCAATTATTTTTTAGTTCAATTTACTTAATTTTGGTGGCAATATCCATGTTTTGGGGTATCATTCTATGCAACTTTCATCTTACCATAGCCTTTCGTTTTCATGATATTGTAGGTTTAGCTCAAATTTGGGCTGCAGAGGGCGCTTTCCCAAAAAGCATGCATCCCATGAAAAACATTGATTTTGACATTCCAAAAATCGAAGGATTTTATTCTTAGCACTAACTGAAAATTTGACGTGGATGTTGTTTGCTGTTTTGAAACTGCAAGCTTTTTATTGAAAATTTGAAATAAAAATACCTTCCATTTGTTTGTTGACCCATGTACATTCCAATGGAAGTATTTTCATCGATGTTTAAACTGATGTAAAGGGAAAAATGGAAAGTGTTAAACAGCTGTAATCTTCAGGAATGATTAATCAACAATTCTGATGATAGCCCACCTATAGAAATGTAAAACTTTTCATAGGATGCAGGCAGTGGCGGCCAAGCCTCATTCATTATAGCAATTCACCAAAATGTCAAAAGAAATCGCAGCAATACGGAGTGCAAACCACAAACCAATTTGGGTGCTTTGATGTGGGTCGGTCATGGGTGTTCCCATGACCTACATACAAGTTCGTCCTCGTTCATTATTAATACAAAAAAAATCAGAAATACCCCTTCCAGTGGAGTTGGTTCTTCAACTCCAATGGTTTTGGAATAAGAAAATATTCCTTGACAACATATATAAAAAATTCAGAATTTTTCGTCAAGATTTCGCTTGTACGTGTTAAACCAATGGCGACGTCTGAAATTGGGATTTCTTGGCCGCCCTCCCCTGTGGCCTAGTACATTTTGGCAAAGCGCCCTCGCAGTCCAATTTTGAGCTAAATCTGCAATATCAAGAAAATGAAAAGATATGATGAGATGAAAGTTGCATAGAATGATTCCCTATTTGCCATAACATTGGTATTGCCAACAAAATGAAGGTAATTAAACAATTTAACCTTATTTTAGTTACGGTCAAAAAAATGATTTTTTGAGAATTTGGCGGCCATTTTGGATTTTTTGTCGGGACACCGTGGTTTTCACACTTTTGTTTCCCTTTTTTCTTCAAAAATGGGATCAGCAATATTAAAGTCATCCATTTATCCGGTGTTCGAAGTGATCCGAAACTATGACCCAATTATGACCCTCTATATCCCATCTATTAAAACCATTTAAATGATTAAAATCTAAAAATTTTTAGATGACTAAAATCATGTAAAACAATTTTGCATAATAGAAAAACAACCATGGCTATCAAGGTATTGACATTTTTGATTATGCACATATTCTAGAATGTAAGAATTGGATTAGGACTCTTGGGCACTTGAGCCCATCATGAAATACTCTTGATAAAGAGTGAGTAAATCCTGTATCCTTCAGTTTCATTCCCTAGACTGTTACCTTTGAATTGATGCAATCAACTAACGAACTGCAATCTCTCTCCGATAGATGCAAGGACCAACCACCCCTATTTTATAAAATAGAATCTTCCGACCTGGTGCGTGACGTCCCCGGCCTCCATGTTCGATCGGCCTCTATTCGCTTGCTTCTGGACTGATACAGACGTGTTGTGAAACCAGTTCCTAAGGTTATGTAGCGACCTTAAGCCGGTAGTATTTAACAAGTCGCGTTATCTACTGTGTAGCGAGGACATTTAACACGCCTTATATACCTTTATTATGATTATTTTATCATATAAACTTAGACAGTCTTATCCACTGAATTTTCCGCGACTATTTTCTGTTGATAATTTTTAGATTTTACCCTTGTTTTTCCCCGTGCGTGCATCAGGAAATTCATTTTCTTCGCCGATTTTTCCCTGTGATGATTATTGGATTTAATATTGCCGAGGATTTGGAAATGAACCTTATTCTAATGGACTTACGGTAACTGTATCGTTAAATTGGTGTTCTAAAACCATATCTTAAAGCAAATCTAGTTTCCCTATTTGAGTGACTAACATGGAGTCTGTGCTGGATTATTTTTCCAGATAGTTGTGTGTGTGTGGGTTGGCCCTCGATCATGGGCCTATGAGTGTTTCATGTATCCCCTATCCCTGGGCAGCCCTTTTGTTCAAGTACCTCTTGTGTAGGTTGGAGTCCTTGCAGTACCATTCACTATCTCTATTCAGCAGGCGCTTGATTTTTAAACGATCTTTAATTTGTCTTTAATAGGCGTCTGGATTATAGAATCATTAATTTTTTGAAATTAATGTTTTTTTTCTTTCAATCGTATATTCCTTTTCTCTACAAAATTAGTTTGTTCCCGATCTTTTTTTAGTGAGGTGGGGCTAAAGAAGGTCATGTTTCAGATCACTTCGAACACAGGCTCATTTGATGACTTTAATCAGCCTGATCCCCACTTTTCGAAATCCAAAATGGCCGCCAATTGTCACAAATTTGATTTTTGACCATAACTCATTATTTTTTAGTTCAATTTGCTTAATTTTGGTGGCAATACCCATTTTTTGGGGTATTAGGAATCAGTGCCTATGCAACTTTCGATCTCACCATGGCCTTTCGTTTTCTTGGAAAATGTCCGTTTTTGCTTAAAATTGACTCTGAGGGCGCTTTCCCATAAACGCGCATCCAATTGGATTGTTTATTTTACCATTCAAAAAGTTGAGATTTCTTTATGAACACTTGCTGAAAATTGACTTGCGTGGTGTTTTGCAAGTTTTAAAGCGTTTTAATGTCAAAAATGCCCTCCATTGAAACCCACACATAAGAAAGTTCGTTGACCCCTGTACATTCCAATGAGAGTGTTTTTGTCAAATTTTAAATTGATGCCACAGGAAAATGTTAAGTGTTACACAGCTCTGATCTTCAGAAAATTCTGATGATGGCCCACTAGTTAAAATTTAAAACTTTTGATATGATATGTACTTTTTGGGAAAGCGCCCTCGCAGTCCAATTTTAAGCTAAAACTGCCATATCAAGAAAACGAAAAGTCGTGGTGAGATAGAAGTTGCATAGAATGATTCCTTGTAGGCCAAAACATGGGTATTGCCACAAAAATGAAGGTGATTAAACAAAAGCCTATCAAGTTATGGTCAAAAATATGATTTTTGGCCAATTTGGCGGCCATTTTGGATTTTTTGTTGGGGCACCCTGGTTTTCGCACATTTAAATTTATTTTCTTCGAAAATGGGATCAGCATCATTAAAGTCATCATTCTGGCCTGTGATCGAAGTGATTTGACACTATGACCCAAATATGACCCTCTATAGCCCACCTCTATTTGTAGAGACTAGTCACTTATCATCTCGTTAAGTTTTTTTGTAGACTGCGGCGCAATCCCCTGCTCCGCTGGACACCACATCATGTCCTCCCGGCCTTGTTCTGTCAAAGATTGCCGTTCCTTAGTGCCGGGGTGGGACCCTCATCCCTCTTGTCTTGTTCACCGGGAGTGTTCTCGCAAGGCCCGGTGCTCTAGCTTTTGTGTCAGGCTTTCTGAGTCTCATTTCGATGCGCTTGAGAGGGGGTCTTCTCTAGGTCTCCGTCCGCGGGACCTAGCCGTGATGTCTCTGTGTCTAAATCTATTAACACTAACCTGGGTCTTCCTGCTACCACTACTGGGTCGTCCGGTGGTTAGATCTATGGGGGCTCCGGCCCTGACTTCTGTGGCAGGCCCTTCGGGGCTAGCTGTAGTTGTCGAAGGTGTTTCTTCGGGTGGATTGGGGCGCCCAAATCCTCCTGTTGATTCAAGCACCGTGGTTAGCGAGCAACCGGCTGGGTCTATCCCGGCTAGTTCGCTTGCTGGCCTTGGAGCAGTCTCTATGGTTGGTTCTGTGGGAACTGTTCCCACTATATCGACGGAAGGGGCCCCGCTAGCTGCGGCCGGGGAGCCCTTGGGCTTTTCAGCTGATGCTGGTGTAGCTTCTAGAAGCGATACACCTGGGCTAGGCCTATGTGCAGTAGCTTCTGGAGGCCCAAACTTGCAGGGTGATCAACTGGGAGTCGTTCCTGGTTTGGTTCCTCAGCAAGGCCAGGTTGTTCAGGACGAAGTGCTGCGACTAGGTCGCGGTATGGTAGCCCAGGACAGTCGCAGTGTGCCTCCTCAGGATGGCGTACTAGGGCCCGCCCTTGGTATGCTTCCTTCTGTAGGCCACAGTGCAGGTTCTATGGTGGCTTGTGTTCAGGCTCCACTGGTCTTGCATGACTCAGTGATATCTACGGTGGCTAGTACCCCGGTACAGGCTGCTGTGGTATCTGCTGGGGCTCAGGCACCTGTATCTTCTGTGGCCATGGCCACGGGGGTTCAGGGCCCTGGCCTAGGTCTGCCTAGCATGACGCCTAGAGTGCTTTCGAGTGCTCAGGGTGCTATGCCCTCGGCAGCTGGGCTGGGTATGCCTGGGTGGGTCGGCCTACCGGGTCAGGCGCTTCAGTTGCTAGGGCAATCTGGGGGGCTAGGCCTACAGGGTCAGCCTACACAGCCAGTTGCAGCAGGACAGCTGGGCTACTACTCGGGCGGTCCTAGGTCAGGATGGCTTACTGCTAGAGCCCAGGTTCCGTTGCACCCTCCTCCAGGGTTGCCTCATTCTTTGTGGCAACAGGGGGGGGGGGTGCGTCGGTGCAGTCCGGGAGTGCAACAGGGGTTGGTTTCGGTCCATCTGGTGTGCCTTTTCAAGGTGTACCTTCGGTCTGGAACATGCCTCAGTTGGCCTCTCAAGCTGCTTTACAGGTTGGGTATGCTGCTTATGGCTCTCCATACTCCCAGCTCCCTGCTGCCAATGTAGGTCCAACTCAACCGGTCAGGGCGAGTTTGCCTGCTGCTGTAGTGATGCAAGGGAATGCAGGTACCTCAGCCGGGTCGGCTTCTGCTAGTACACAAAGGGTGGCTCCTAGTGGTCCTACCCCAGCTGTGTCTAGCTCTGGTTCCTCAGGCTCTTCTGGCTTAGGAGGGGACTCCTCTGACGATGAACCCACTTCAGTTGGTGGTCAGCGTCAGGGAGTTGCACAGTCAGATGCAGGTGCTCCTGCAGCTACTCCAGTGGCAGAGACCCTACCCCTTCCTCAGTTGCAAGCTCCGAGTGAGCCGCTTGACAGGCTTCCTTTGTATACTCCTTTAGTCTTATGGCGGGTTGCTTCTTCGCTTAACTTGCCTTTGACTTTGGAGGAGCCAGAGAAAGCTGCCGGAGTCCTCTCATTGGGACACCGTGTCGGGTCGGCCTCTCGGTCTTCGCCTGCTTTTAAGCTTCCGCAGGACATTGGGGTTTGTTGGGAAGCATCTGGGCCTAGGGTTGATCCTTCTAAGGATAAGCCCAAGTCTGATGCGACTCGACTGAGACTATCAGGCACCACGTATTGTTGGTCTTTACGAGTGTCTGATGAGGACTATAAACAGTTCTTTCATGTCCCCTCAATGGATCCAGACATTGCTAAGCACCTCCCCTCTGAGGGGGAAGTCAGTTGTGCCCTCGACTTTTTCACCCTTCTGGGAGAATCAGTTGGCCGCTTTGGATGGGCGTGTTCGCACCTCCATGCGTTTGGCCTCCTTTTCATGGATCCTGTCTGACTATCTGGTCAGGTCCGTGGGGGAAGCCGAGGCACCTTCATCTGACATAGAGTCGGCAGCTGGGGTGCTGTCTTCTCTAGTGTGTAGTCAACTTGTCAATGTCCCTGGAAACATAAGCCTGCTGGTGGACCTGGTGCTCACCCCTCTTAGAAGATGAGGGGTGGTAAGCAGCAGCAGAAGTCCTGAAGGGTTGGCGGCCGTGAGCTTAGACCTTCGGCTCTAAGCTTCCTGATATACCCACCAGTGGGCGGCCGCGTGAAACAGCATGCTGGGGAATGGGAGACCATATCCCCCGGCAAGTGGGTGTTGCAGACAGTGAGGGAAGGGTATTCCATTGAGTTTACCTCTTCACCTCCGTTGGGGAATGTAGTCAGGGAGACAACGCTTCCTCGATCTCAAGTTCAGAGGGAAACGTTGCTCGCCGAGGTGTCGGAGCTTCTGACGAAAAGAGCTATCTATCCCATCCAAACTCCGGTGAGAGAGGGCTTCTGGTCAATGTTCTTCTTGGCTCCCAAGAAGACCGGCGACTGGAGGCCCATTCTCAACCTCAAGCCGTTGAACAAATTCATCAGGCCCCGGAGATTCAGGATGGAAACTCTGTCGTCAGTAATGCAGTGTCTTCCCAAGGGAGGTTGGGCATCCTCCACCGATCTCAAGGATGCCTACCTGCACGTTCCGATACTTCAGGCCCATCAGTAATGGCTGACTTTTCAGGTATGCAGTCAGGCCTACAGGTTCGGCCTCTCAACAGCCCCGTGGGTCTTTACCAGGATCGCCAGGGCTGTGGCGGCGTACCTGAGACGCAGAGGCATTCATATTTGCGTCTACCTGGACGACTGGCTGATTTACGCTCCGTCTCGGGAGGAAACTCTCAGGGCAGTGACATTTACAGTTCAGGTAGTTCAGTCCCTGGGTTTTCTGGTGAATGTTCAGAAGTCGAATCTTGTTCCTTCACAGAAACCTCAGTATCTGGGAGCTGTGTTAGATCTTCAACAAGGTCTGGCCTCTCCCACTCCAGAGAGAGTCAACAATGCTGTAGCCTGCGCCGAGCTTATGTTGCGTCAGGTTCAGGCTCCAGCGGTTGCTTGGCTCAAGTTGCTGGGACTCATGGCCAACTTGGTGGACTTGGTTCCAATGTGCCGTTTCCATATGCGTGCCATCCAGGTTCACTTGTTGGCTCACTACAGCCCAAGCAATGACCCTCTGTCAAAACTAGTTCCTCTGACACAGTTTGTCAGGAGCGAGCTACGGTGGTGGACTCTTCCCAGCAATCTATCGGTGGGAATTCACTTTCCCTCTCCACCGATAGAAGTGGTTGTCGCGACAGATGCGTCGACAACAGGCTTGGGGGGGTCACCTCGACGAACTCAGAGCTTCGGGAGTTTGGACTCAAGTCGAGGCTCAAGTTCACATCAACCTCCTCGAACTCTGGGCAGTTCAACTCTCCGTGGAAGCGTTCGAGGACAGGCTGGTGGGTCGCAAGATCTTAGTTCAGTCCGATAACTCAACCGTGGTTGCGTACTTGAACAAACAGGGAGGAACAAGATCATCAATCCTGTGCGCTCACACTCTCCGCTTCCTCACTTGGTGTCTGGAGCGCGAGATTCAGGTTTGTGGCAACTCACATAGCGGGAGCCACCAATCTGCTGGCGGACGATCTTTCCAGGGGAATCAAGAACGCCCCCACGTAGTGCTCTCTAGTCCCGCAGGTGGTTCGCACGCTCTTCAGCAGGATGTTTGTTCCCTCCATAGATCTATTTGCGACTGCCTCGAACAATCAACTACCCGTATACTGCACTCGATCTTGGGATCCGAATGCGTATGCGGCAGACGCTCTGTCGATCAGCTGGTCAGGGTTAGCGGCTTACGCTTTCCCACCGATCTCTCTACTCGAGTAGTCCAGAAGATTGGCCAAGACAATTGCGAGGTGATTCTTATCACCCCGTATTGGCCTCAACACCTTTGGTTTCGGCCGATGGTGGATCTTCTGGCAGGTCGTCCACTGGTTCTGCCTCTGATTCCAGACTTAATTCGCAGGCCAGGGAATCTAGTACCCAAGCTGACGCCAGAGTCACTCAAGTTGACTGCGTGGCCCTTGTCAGGGAACGCTACCAACAGGCGGGCTTTTCGCAAAGAGCTGCTGACCTCATCTCACATGGTAGAAGGGACTCGACTCTCAGAGTTTACTCTCAGCGTTTGGGTCCCTACTACCAGTGGTGCCGAGAAAGACATGTTTCTCCGACTAGAGCACCTGTGTCAGAGGTAGCAGATTTTCTCACTCGTAAATTCGATGAAGGACCAGAATCCAGTACCGTTCGAAATTACAAATCTGCGATTATGTCCGTTCATAGGGGTTTTGCTGATGGGTCGTCGCTCAATACCGATGGCTCTTTGACTCGGCTCCTTACTGGGATGTTTAACCAACGCCCCCCACCCAGGCAGCATGTTCCTCAATGGGACTTCAATACCGTATTGGAGTTTCTGGGCAGGCCTCCTTTTGAGCCGTTGGAGGACGCCACGCTTAGGAATTTGACTCTGAAAATGGTTATGCTTCTGGCGTTGGCTACAGGGCGAAGATGCTCCGAGTTACATGCTATCTCTGCGTCTTCAACTGTTTTTACCAATGCTGGTGCAAAGCTGTTCTTTCGTCCGGATTTTATGGCTAAGAACGAATCCCCGTCGTTCCAACACTCTTCTCTTTTCCTCCCTGATATCGCTACCCACAGTAGTGTTAGCAAGGACAGGGTGTGGCGTCCAGTGCGCGCCTTGAAAAAGTACTTGCACAGGCCGGCCGTGTTAAGAGCGGATAATGACCAATTAATTTTGACCTTTGCAGTGTGCAAATTCCTTCGAAAATTTTGTATAGCAGTTTTTGACAATTTTATCACAAAATGCTTTTATATATTTGGCATTGTAAAAAATGCTATACAAGCTAAAAGTTGTGTAGCAGTTACTCCAAAATGGGTAGCATTTTGCTACGCTAAACAGGGGAATTTGCACACTGGATCTTTGTACAACCGCGCCGCCCAGCGGCCAAGCGAACGGTTGCTAGGTGGCTAGTCTCGGTCCTTGTGGATTCTAAAGCTACATGTATGACCGCGCAGGGGAATCCTCGGGCTCACTCGACTAGGGCGATTTCTTCTTCTTGGGCATATCACAGTGGGGTTTGATTGCTGACATTTGTGATAGTGTCTGTTGGAAGAGGGCGACTACGTTCTCATCTGCGTACTTTAAGAACGTGGGCACGCCAGGGCAAAGGGGAGCTTTTGCCACGGTCGTCAACCCACATTTCGGTAAGTTCCTTTGTGGGTTTTCTTACTTAAGCCAGCCATTTTAATGGCGGGTTTTAGTAGGTCTGTCCGTAATTGTGTCTTGTGATCTCTTGTCTGTCTTCTTTCTTCCGACTTTGCCATGTTCGGAGCGGGATGCACCATGCCCCCCATCCGGGGCTCGCTGTGCTAGTCTGAATTGATGCAATTCGTAGTATATTGTCATCAATTCAAGGTAAGCAGTCTAGTGAATGAAACTATACAAGAACAGTATTGTTCTCTAGTTTTTTCGTTCTACTAGAGCATGCTTACCTGTTTGATGACAATATCCCGCCCACCTCCCCACTCTATGGTGCACCCTTCTGGTTTCACTTTTGAGTGGAAGCGCAAAGCCGCGAATGGAGGCCGATCGAACATGGCGGCCTGTGACGTCACGTCACCGGGTCGGAAGATTCTATTTTATAAAATAGGGGTGTTTTGGTCCTTGCATCTATCGGAGAGAGATGCAATTCGTAGTATATTGTCATCAAACAGGTAAGCATGCTCTAGTAGAACGAAACTAGAGAACAATACTGTTCTTGTATATTTTGTTATATACCGTACATCCTCCTTTCTTTCAGGGTTTATTTTCAGTGAGGATGAACCAGCAGCTTTGCTGCAGAATGAGGGTGGTCCCTGTGCCATCATAGCTCCTCTCCAAGCTTTCATCTTGAAGAATTTACTCTTCCAAGAACAGCAAACAGAACAGTGGCAGCAGATTGATGGTATGTAAAGTACTGCTTTTTTCAAAATGTAAACAAATCGCGCCGCCTATTTTTCATCGAAGTCCATTTTTTTTGCACTGTTGAATTGGAAATTGTTGCATTAAAGACCCCTGGAAGTGGCTAAGCGTAACACGTCATATTTTTCAAGCAGTGACGATTTTTATGCTTTGTTTACTAACAAAAGTCGGGATCCGATTTTTTTTTTAGGTCTAGAAACAGCCGTAAATGACATCTTCAAGACCGCTTTAAAATGCTTTGGTGGCTGTTTTTCACCAAGAACTGTAATACAAGTTGTTGATATGACCTAACACAAGCAATTTCGAGACAAAATGGCATTTTGAATATTGAAAAAAAAATGACTGATAGTGGCTTTAAAGATTTAGGGTTTAAAGTTTAGTGTAAGGTAGGTTTGGGGTTGTAGTACTGTCATTGATATGCAATTACATGTTAACATGTTGTCAACATTTAAATTAAGAGGAGGTATAGTGTTCTTCCCACAATGCATTTCTTACAGTATAGTAGTAAATCCAAAGTTTTGAATCCAGTTTTGTCCCCGTAAAACAGGGGTGGCCGGATTCACCTCACACTCGTAGCAATTGCCCTTACCCCCTCCTTCCACTTCATCCATTCAATGCATCCTCTATCGCCAACGCAACCCTCCTACTCTCCTCCACCTGCTTCCTCCATGTCTTCTTTGGCCGTCCCCTCCTCAAACTGCCCACCTCGAACTCAAAAGCCTCTCTTAAAACATGCTCGTCCTCCTTCCTCAGCACGTGCCCACACCAACGTACACTATTCATCTTCGCCAACCGGTCCACTGCTTCTTCCAAACCCAACATTTGCATCAAGTCCTCAATCTTCATCCTATTCATCAACTTAACACCTTAATTACATTGCTCTCATCATTGCTCTCTTTGTCCTCAGAATCCCCATCTCATTTTCGCTCAGACTCCATGTCTTGCTCCCTCACACAACTCTTATACACCTTTCCTTTCATCTTCAAAGGATATCTTTTCCCTTGTAACAGCTCTCCAGATTCCCTAACTTCACCCATCCGTACCTCACACAAGCTGTCACAGCTGCCTCACATCCACCACCCACCACTAACCTTATCCCCCAGGTACATGAATAACAACTCCTCCGTTTTCACCTCATCACACAACTTTTCCACCTGTTCAACCATCCCTCTAGCTCTTTTCTTCCAATTCAATTTTTCCATTTGGTTGTCACATGAATTTACTTGACAAAAAATGCAATATTGAGATGAGTTTTGTTCAATGTACTTTTTGTCACTATAAATTGTAACAGCCAGACCCCTTATCCAATCCAGATGAAACTTGCACCACAGTATCTTGGTATCTACTGCTACTTATAATTAATGCTGTGACAGACAGGCCTAGGTCTATAGGCCAAAAATCAAAGGTCATACTTTGTGCATTTCAGATTTCTCCGCTCTTGTTCCCCAGAAAGCGTGCTCTCTCTTACAAATTTTACATTCTTATTTCCCATGAATACTTCATGTGCAAAGTCTCTCTTAATATTCCCACTGCTTTTAAAAAATAACTACAAAGGTGAACTTCTACCCAATCCGAATCCGAATTTAACAAAACTTGGTATGTAGATAGTGGTGGATGCAAGTAATACTAATGCTCTATGTCATCATTATTTGTGCATATTAATGAGTTCATTTGCATATCTGCTCTGATTGGCTCATTACTACGTGTACTAGCTGAAGTTCTACCAGATCCCTGTGCCCAAATTTGACAAACTTGGTATGTGGGTAGTGGTGTGCATATTAATGAGCTCATTTCATATTTCCACCACCTGGGGGGATCTGGCAAGTTTAAACTTGCAGTATTTTTTGCAGATTTAGTTTTAGAATTTGATTTAAACCTGCAATATTTTATGATTCTAGGTATAGGCTTACATGTACTTCCAATATTTTTTATTGAACCTTTCACCAAGTTATTTTTGTTGGTTAGGACAGTCATCACTTATGTTCTCATTAACTCTCGTAGTCTCATTAAGAAGTACTCTGTCCTTAGTACTGCTTACAGCTTTCTGAAAAAAAACAGTAAAAACTTCTGTTGTTAATGGGAAATAATAATGTTAGAAATAATAAACCAAATGTTACATTTGTTTCAATACAGTTGATAGGAGAAGGGAATTGCTATTAGAAGCCATGACAGAGGTTCTCAGCAGTGTCTCTACCAGTAATGATTACACACTGGTGTTGCAAGCCGACAAACAGCAGAGTGTCATGACTGAGAATCCGGTCATAGAAAACATTGCCCAGGGTGGACAGGAGCCACCTAATGACCACAATACCTTCCATACTTCATTAAGGTAGGTTTTGAATTGATAACCTTATTGGTGCACTTTCTTTTTTAAAGGTACTCCATTGCATTGAAATCTCTAATAATTTTCATAATGTGCAAAAACTCTCCACTATGTTATAGGTTATAGGTTGGTTTATTGACAATATACAAAATTGTGGCCGACAGGCCAAATTGCATTGTATTTACAATAAATTAAAACACATAATGCAATTAAAGACAAAATCAGAACTAGATATAGCTGTGGTCAAAGACCAGGAAACCAGCCAGATAGCTTCAAACGCAAGCCTAAAATTAACCCCAGCTTCGAAACCTAGCCCCAGCTTCAAAACCTAGCCTAGCTTCGAAACCCAACCATATCTAGATCTGGAGACAGATCTGAGCACAGTCGAGGTAGTGACCTTTGACCCTAAACGACCTTCGATCTCGAAAATATTTAAACATATTTGGATTGTCATAAGGATCATATTTCTGCCCGTTAGTAGCATTTTGAAAATTTGACCTTTTGACCTCTTAATGACCTTTGTTCTCAAAAATATTTTCAACATGATAAGGATGTCATAAGGATCATTTCAGTTAAATTTCAGCTCAATCGGAGGATTTTGAAAAAAATGACCTTTTGACCTCTTAATGACCTTTGATCTCGAAAATATTTTCAACATGTTTAGGATGTGATAAGGATCATTTCAGTTAAATTTCAGCTCAATTGGAGCATTTTGAAAATTTGATCTTTGACCTCTTAATGACCTTTGATCTCGAAAATATTTTCAACATGTTTAGGATGTCATAAGGATCATTTCAGTTAAATTTCAGCTCAATCAGAGCATTTTGGAAAATTTGACCTTCGACCTCCTAATGACCTTTGATCTCGAAAATATTTTCAACATGTTTAGGATGTCATAAGGATCATTTCAGTTAAATTTCAGCTCAATCGGAGCATTTTGAAAGTTTGACTTTTGACCCTTGAATGACCTCCATTGACTTGTATGGAATTTATAACATGCACCAGTACAGTAGCATCAATTTACCAATCAGAAGACCTATGTCCGTATTTGTCTTTTTCATTTTCTCATTTTTATTTTTTTTTTTACAATTGATAAAGAGTGGTGATCTATTATAACCATGCTACGCTACAAAATCAACTTGAATATTCTTTTTGTTTTATTTCGCATTTTCTTGACTAAGGAGAAAAACATAGAACCGCCATACATAAGCCATCTAAATTGAAACCTTCCCTGGGAAATGTAACCGCACCTGAAGTACGACTTTTTTGCATTCATCAATCGAGTAAAAAGATTTTATTTTGTTTTTTGACGTGATTTGCCGGACTCGCCAGACAATAATACTTTAAATGCGATTTCAAACAACCCAAGGGCGACTTGACCGGAAGGAATTGAAAGGGAGCACTGCAATTAAAATATAAATCCCCCTACAATAAAGTACAGGACTATATTATAGGTGAAGCGGAGTTGTGACCTTACATACCGGTACGTTGAGAAACCAATTCCTAATATCTCCTATATCGATTGTTAATCCTCGTGTAAGTAGATTTAACCTTTTCTTCGAAATGAATGTAAGGCTTTACCAGCTAAAGAAATTCTGGCTCTTGCAGACCCAAGGTTAGGGGCATTTATACTGGCGTAAGACAAGGCGAGCGAGGCGACGAAGCGAGCGAAAACCGAACCCCCTTACCCGATTTTGCAAAAATGCCCCCTATCTCTGCCCAGGTGACCTTGAAACACTATCTGTGTACACCCAATATGAAGCATAATTCAGGGGTCCTTAGGAACAATTTTGGTGTTTATAGCTCTGAATTGCGGGAGAAGAAGGATTTTCTAGATTTTGCACCAAAAAATTAATATTTCTCTTCAAATTCACTTGAACCCAAATCTGTGTACACCCTATTTGAGGGCTGGGTCAGTGGTCCTCTGGATTGAATTTGGCTTAAATTGGCCCAAGCGTTTGGCACTAGAAGCATTTTTAAGCTTTGAGCGACGCGTGTTGCCAGAAGAAGAAGAAGAAACGGACCGAATACAAGAACCAGCCGTGCTACGCACACGGCTGGTTAACTATATAGATAAAAACTCACAATGACAAAAAACAAACCATTAAAATACAAATACAACAGCAAACGTATAAAAATATTATGAAATGGTGAAATATTCCACACATATCATGTCTCACACATCTATGACAACCAAACGCGACAATAAAACATACACTACACACACAACACATCACGCACACACACCATACACAAACGCAGACAGACACACATACACACCAACACAACACCCATCAAGTGCCAGCAAATCTCCTCATAGGCACAAACACAACACCCCAAACAATCTCAGACATAAGATACACATGCAAGCACTCATGTAAAAAGGGCCAATAGGCTTACTACAAAGGTAAATGATGAATAAAAAAATCATTAAAAAAAAAATTAAAAAGATACAATATAAAATTATTGCACACAAAGCTTCATTAAAGGTCCATGGCCCGATCGCTAATAGCCTAGTCCCCAGGGACCCCAGATTTTACCGGAAGTGGTCAAAATTTTGGTATCAGATGAAAGCTACTATTTTTCTCATTTACCCTGTGAAATGTTAAGGCTAAATGATATTTGGTTTGGATGTTATGAGCGAAAATTTGCCCCATTTTGGTCGACCAATATTAATTTTACACAGTACGCTATGGGGATTATAAAATCACGTTTTAGATCTCATGTAAAAAATGGATTTAAATATTGGTGCGAAACTTTACAGATGGGGTTTTGGGGTGAAGGCCCTTTTATCAGATGAAACTTGATATACTTAAAGGTGCAACGAGAGATTTTGGGGCACCCATATATTGTGTCATATGTAGTGATTTCATATAGATAAGACCCCCAATAGATTTCTTACCTTGTCTTTGGTTACAGAAATGCCTTGAAAGTGAAAACAAAATGCGATTTTCATTCGCTTAATTTCCATATAAAACATAGGCTGAATTTTGTATTTGCTCCTATACGAAATTAGAAATTGCACAATTTTTGTACCAAAGAAATATTTTTCAGCTTAATCCTTTCACATGGGGACATTTCTGATAAGAAGCTTTACATTAGTGCAAAAATTAGATTTTTCACATTTTTTAGGGACACCTGTTATGTGAAATCTCTCGTTGCACCTTAAATCGGGCCATCCTCCTCTAATGAGAGGTAATGGAACATTTAAATTGCACTAAATGTTTTAATGTTTCCATCTTTTTTTCCCTGTCCTTGCAGGTTACAATCATATAACTCTATAGAGGAAGTACATAGCGCCCTTCAGGCATCTTATCATATGTTTACAAATGATGGTGGGGTATTACTCTTTCTGTATTCAGTCTTACTCACAAAGGTAAGGAACAATTTTGATCAGAAAACTCAAATGACCAACTTGAAGATGGCATTTTTTTATATGAGAGCACTTTGCAAAGAGATATGGTGGATATATGTGCTCCCTATGTGCCACCAGTCAGTCCTGTGCATTGCTCTTTTTGATCATCCCCATACTTGGTACTTGTCAAAAAACCAGGGAATGCGTTGGCCTCAACATTTTTTTCCCCAGCAGATGTCCGATTTGGAGTGGATTTCACAAAGATTTCAACCCTTTGTAAGACCCATCGTAAGCAAACTCATAAGTTAAAGGGACATAATGGCATGAAAAAAAATTGACATAATGAAAAGGACCCTTACTGAAATCACTTCCACGAGTTTGAAAACAGTTTGGATGTTTACAGTCTGTATTAAAAAAACAGTAAAAGCAGGAAGAGTTCCAGGGGGAGGTGGCAGTTTGTGGCAATTTCTGGAACACGGATGCTGACATTACTGCCAGCATTTACCAAACTTGAAAAGCATGTTGTCATCAGCTCACAGACCATTGCTATTATATATGTGCTAATCCCAGCTTATCCATCTTTCACTTGCCAGATCAATATTTTACTACAAGTCTTAAGTACAATGCCTGAATCCCAGTCTGAATGCTTTTGAATTGTGTTGCAAAACATGCTAGATACACTGTAAATTCCGTCAGGGATGTGAACACCTTGCTTTTCTGTACCAGAAATTGCCACAAACTACCACCTCCCCCCCAGAACTCTTCCTGTTTTTATCCCCCTGGCTTGAAAAGCAGAAGGGGGATTATGCTATCAGTCAAGGCGTCGGCGGCGTCCAACACAATCTTGTGAACGCGATAACATG
>JAMKCH010007909.1:0-32161 GCA_023653785.1 Ophioderma brevispina | reverse complement strand
ATACCACCTAATATTTTAAGCAACTCTAACTTCCTTAAATCAGCACCAAACTCATTATACCAAAGGCTATATTAAATGTATGTCTAGCTCTTATCAGAGGATAGTTTAAATAAACATCCCAAAATGCCTTGCAATTTACCTAGATTTTTTACTGTATTATACACATACATGACAAAACCTAGAATGCATTGCAATGTAAACTTTACCAACACAATACAGTTTTCTTGGGGTGTAAAGCCAGGCATGTGGTTTGGTTCAAAATTACCATTGCAAAAATCAAAATCATCCACAATGTTTATGTCCGCTTTTTCAATATTGGCGTCCAAATAGCATGGGCGCAGGGTATGTTTGTAGTTGCCACGAAATGAGCATGGCCTTTTTATCACAGTGGTAATGCACAAGACTTTCCAAAGTTCTAATCTTTTGATTGATATAAACTTTTTGACTTCAGTGGGTTGCAGACACAGATCCGGCTGGTCCGCCAACTTGTTCCTTTTATTATTTGACCCTAGCAGAATTTAGTTTTAACGTAACGTGGAAATTTCTGGGAACAAGCTGAAAATGTCAGGATTGGTTCAGACATGTGTCTAAAAACATACTAAAAGTCCCCCTAAATCCTGCTTTGTCTTTTCAGAAATAAGGGGGCATTTGTACATGGGTAAAATTACAAAATTTAGAATTGTCCTAAATTGGTGTTCCACATTTTTCTCATGTCCCGAAGGATCAATAAAAGGTATAGTTTGGCCATATCTACAACCCTTAGTTTCAAGTATTCTACAGACCTAAATCATTCAAGGTCACCTGGGGGTAAATATTTCAAAATGAGCCAATTTCATTGCAACCAGATTTAAATTGCTCGTAGAGTCATATTCAAACAGAAATGTTCATTCAAATCACCTACATGGATTCAATAATTGACATATAAGAGCAGAAAGCGAGTGACCGCTCCATTGAACCTTATAACCCATCACCTTGCCCTGTAATTTTGCCAGTAATGACCATCACCTGTTTAAAATTCATTTGGTGTTCATGACAACTAGATTAAGAATTTGACCCATCTTTCAGAAGAATCCGATCATTGACAATTTACCCCATGATGACCGTGAGTGCCTTTTTTAACCATATAGTTATTAAACTACAAGCCATAGATAGGGCAACCTATACCTTTTTTTAATCCTTGGGACCTGACAAAAATGTTGAACACATTTAGGACAATTGAAATATTTCGTAATTTTCCCTGTACAAACTTTGGCCCCCTTATTTCTTAAAATATGCACAAAGAGGATTTTTGGGGACTTTTAGAATGTTATTCTAGACACATTTCTTCACCATTTCGAGCATTTTCAGCTTGTCCCAGAAATTTCCACCTTTCGATGTTTATTTCATTAATACTCTTGGCCTAGCCAGCAAAAATCAAGCTTTGTTTCATGCCGATTCTAAATAAATTACACAGAAAATCTGGAGCCCTTGGCTGTTCTAAAGCCTGGGAGTTAAAGGACTGTTCTGGATAAATTATGGGCAAATGATCTCCTGAACCCTTCTCTGAAGAGATAGTTGGCAAATAGGCCACAAAATGAATCTTATTGGACAAATAAGCTCTGTGTGTCAATGAACCTTTCTTTTATAGATCCAGAAAACGTGATGTTATTCAGATCATCATAAGATATTTGGGCAAGAGTTCCATATGTACCCCTCTTCAAAGTTATACAAGTAACAGATTGTTTATTTTTGGCCTTAGGGTTAGAGTATTTGTTAGTGTAAGGCCATAAATTTTAAAAAAAATTGTTTCCTGTACAATTTTAATGGAACTCTTTCCGATATTTGAAGTGAAAAAAAAAGAAAGTTGAAAAAAATTATATTCTAACATTCATGCAAGTGGTAAGAAAGCAACCTTGTAAGGATAAAACTGAATATTATGTTGGCGGTTTCTAACTATACAGAATTTACTGCAAAATGCAATTGAATGGAGATCCATATCTTTTCAGCAAAACCCTGGTCTTATTCCTTTTTGTCAACTTTTAATTTGAAAAGTTATCCTTCACTCTTAAGCTTCTGCCAAATTACAAATATTTTTCACATTTATGTGGATCACTGATGATGCCTATGATTGTTACAGATATAATAATAATGCATAACATCAAAATGATTACTCCATTTCATGTGAAATGAAATTGATCTAAAAATCGATTTGATTTGATTGCTGCCACTACAGCTGGTATCTTGGATACTAAAAACAAATAAATTCCACACCATGATTTTTTGTGAATTAAAAAAAAATGGTTGCAGTTATATTTTTCGTGGATTTAATTAATTTTTAATTTTAAGATGCTATTTGAAGAATTTCATTTGCAGCAATTAGTTATGCAAATGAGTCTATTTATTTGCAAAAAAAATAGTGAAAATAAATCGACCATGAAAATTAGGTTGATTTACAGCCAAGTAGCCTATGGGTAAGGGTAATAGACATAATCATGCATTGCCGTCAAAAATGGTTGTTCCAGTTCAAGTGAAACACAATAATAATGTGTTTTGAGTTACAATCCAGCAAATGAAAACAGAAAATATGAGGTGTTGAACAAATTACATAATGCATTTTTGAGGAGTTTAAGAGGAGCTGTGTCATGAAATTATATTGTAAACATTCAAGCAACACAGCAGGTTATTTTTCTTGGACAAATTTGCTCTATCTCTTTAGCAAAATGGTTCAACTAGGGAGGAAGAAAGGATCGGCCCTTTCACGGCAAAAGGGCCTAATTCAAGGTTTTCTGCCTTAGGGTCATCAGTGGTCAATCTGTGTATATCCCATATGAGTTGGGTCAGTGGTTCTTCTGAGTATAAGGTGATTGAGTAATGGGTTAAAAGTATGCAAGTCAAATAAGTGCAGGGTTAACATTTTTGCCACACACACATACACACACACACACTAGCACACAGGCATGCACACACACACACACACACAGGCAGAGTAATCTGGTGCTGTTCTGTTTGCAGCAGACAATACAAAAATGTGGGATTCTAACCCAATTTGGAGCCAAAATTATGTATGTATGTCTGGGTCAGGACTGACCTGGTTTTGCGTCAGTACACCTTGGTATATCGAGCCAAGGGGGAACTTCCCCTCACCCACTTAACCATTCTGCAGTTATGCCACTCTCTAGAATCCCACAAAATGGTTCTTAAAAGTTTTAGTAAAGTCAGGAGAGAACCACTGTTTGTACTTGGAAGAACTGATTAACCCTGTCTAATTTCTCTCTAAATGTAAAAGAGTGAAAACCACTCTTTCAAGGAGTGACTCTAGGGACCAGTCTTTGTTGGAGTTAAATTTCCCTCTTTTGAGAGTGAATGCTGTCAATTCTTCACTCTTATGAGAGTGACAATTCATCAATGAAGAGTAATCATCAACAAAATTCACTCTTAAAAAGAGTACAATTTAACTCCAATAAAGACTGGTCCCTAGAGTCACTCCTTGAAAGAGTGATTTTCACTATTTTACATTTAGAGAGTTGGTTCCTGCAAGAACCACTTCTATTAGAATGCACACAAGAACTGAAAGAATGATCTAGAAAAGTACCAAACCATATGAATGGTTTAAAAAAAAAAGATCCAGTACTGACACACACTATGTTCTTTTTTTCTTTTCTAAGCAGCAAACATTTGCAATTCCAAAGGTTTCCTAAGAACTAAAACAAGATTCATTGCAGCTGATTGAACCTCTTCAAGCAAAGGGATAGTTATAAAACTCTGGACAAAATTATCAGTTGACCTCTTTCTTTTAAAAGGTTTCAAATGGAAAAACTAGGCTGACCCTTCTGTAGCAATTAACTTTGTTTTCTACTTTCAAATGTTAGAGGAGGCATAGAATACGATGGAATACAAATAAAAGAAGGTGACTAAGACAATGGCTAATGTTATATTAACCTACAAAGCCTCTGCTGTAACCTACACCCATCCACAGAAATCTTCCTTGTGGCTATTGTTATATGAGGTTACCCTGGTCACGCATCTCAAGTTTACCAAGCCATTGTTTTTTCTTGATCACCGGACAAAAAACCACAGGTAACAAAATCGGCTTGCCAGCGGATGGGGCGGACGGGAGGTGTGTGTATGTGGTTTGTGATAGCTCGCATTGACGGAAGTGAGTCGGCTTACTTGTTCCTGTGGATATGAGTGTTGTATGGATTGCCTAATCTGTAGAAACAGAACCTTTCATTGTTTTCCTTTAAGTTCAGTCTTGCTTTCCACGATATGAAAAGCGATATTCCCTTATTTGTTCTGGCACAAACTCCTTCATTGTTCACCTATATTGTGTTTTTCATAAGATTGTTATAATTTTTTGAGTGAAGGGATACACCACTTAATGTTGAGTGAAGGGATACACCAATAAATATTAAGGGGGATGTTTTTTTTAAAGCACCCACTAGTAAGACAAAATTGTCCAAGTGATAAAGGTTCTTTCACAGAAGTTAAGTATGTTGCATGCATGGACTTCCAGACTTACAACGCATGTAGCTGGTTCATCTTAATATTTCAGATATTTCTGCAGGTGTTCTTTTGTATTTTCTGCATGTTTTTTGTTGTTCAAAAGAACTGGTGTGGCCAAGTTAACCTATTAACCTCCAGTGAAAGTGCTCAATAAGAATAGGGTCCAATACTATCTCTATCTTGTATCTATTTTTATATTCATTTTATATATTCATTTTATTAAAAAAAGTAGGGCCATTTTTTCTGGAATTAGGATTGAACAGTTGCCTTCCTCCTATCTACAACAAAAGTAAGCAATGACTTCTGTCTTGTGAAAATCAAAATCAATGTTCTGAAGTAAGCCAATCCTACTCAACAAGCACGGGATAAAAGGGCATTCTCATTTCCAGAAGGAACTAAGATCTTACATCTTACAGCGATTACACAACCTCTGTGCGCGATGTGCAAATTGAAATGCCGACACCCTATTGTCTGTTTCGGGTCCTTTCAAATTGAAAGCAGTCACAGGTTATACCACTTGATTACTCTAGATCAATATAGGACAATCAGCAATGTAAGTGCACTGTAGAAAAAAGAAACCCAGAATAGGTAGAGTCTGTGGGCTTAAAGGGATTAGCAGCGATAATGCGAGAGAATAAAAAAAATGCGGAAATGCATTTTTTTAACTTATAAATCAGGGATAAGTGTGTACAATTCCGTATAACTGCTTTAATGTTGAAACAAACCACCAAATAGTGAAAAAATGAAGTATTTGAGGGTATTTATCATACCGTCTCCCGCAAATAGACATACAGCGACAGCATCTCAAAATCGGCACTAAACAGCTGATTGCGGTTTACACCAGTACAAAATAACCAAAGATCAATAATGTTTGTGTTTGAGGTCAAACTGTATTGATCATGGTGCACAATATCACGCTGAAAATCTGTGATATACAGCGGTAAAGGCTTTTTTGATCTCAAGTTGGAATTTTGATACGCACGTATAGAAATTACAGAATCAGATAAAAAGTACTGCCTTGTCTTTAATACACAGATTTCAAGCCAACCACTTGCAGGTTATGTTCGCATATCCATGCCAGTAACAAAAATATAAAAATATGAATTTTGATGATTTTTTCGATGTTTCGGATTAGCAAATCGCTGCTAGTCCCTTTAAGTTTCGGGTCCTAGGCAATATTATTGAACACAGGTGAAAAATGCCTATTACCCATGATACTTAGCGGACTTGTTTCCAAGTCGCCTATTAGCATGTTCACATAGTCATTACACCTCTAAGTGCACAAACCACCTACTTATAGCCTACAACAAAACACACTTGAAATAGGTAGTCAAATTTGACACCCGATGACAGTTAACTATACACCAACTACAATTTAGTCAATTTTGACTACTTTGAAGTCATTGTGTACTAATTTTGTAGTCATATATAAACCTGTTACATTAACAAATTACTACAAATTAATACAAAATGACTTTGTACAAAAATTGACTACAAAGTGGTTGTGTATAGTTGACCGTTATCAGGGGTCAAATTTGACTACCTATTTTTCAGTGTGTAGTACACACACACCATCAATATTGTAAATGTGCACAAAAGACAACTTGTCAGTGCCCTATGTGGTACACTGCACAAGAATGGGCGATCAATCCAGCTTATAACATCCTTTTCCTTATTTAAAAGTTGTTATAATATTCTTCCTAGTAAGTACCCAGGTCATGTGACTTAAAGGCACTGTCAGTGATTTGCTCAATCAGAAAATCAAAAAAATAAAAAAAGTCAGATTTTTGTATGTTTGTAACAGGTTTAGGTATTCTAACATACCTCACAAGTTATAGGACCAAAATCAACCTAATAAGGCCAAAATCATAAATTTTAGTCATTACTGTCCGTACAGACACTTACTACAACATGTAATTCGATGGGATCATATCTTAACCCTGCTGTTTTCATCCTTTTCTATCAATTTTCGCTTGAGTTAAGCTATTCACTGCCAAATTTAAACTATTTTGACTCTTTTGGTGGATCAATCAGGATCACTGATAGTGTCTTAAGTCAGTCATTTTTAATGGTGCTCAACCCACCAAATTGTAATACAACACATTGTGTTACACCATTATTAATATTCAATCAATTTTCAACCCTACAAAGTTACCCAATATCAATAGGTGACCCACACACTTAATGTGGTTAATCATTGAACATTGTTAGTCTAAAATTGATGAGTGCACAATTATTAGGGCATGGGCACTTTTGGAAAAAATATGGTGTGTGATTTAATTTTGTTGACTGGCAAAGTAGGCTGATGCAAACACACTTAGTATGCCAAAGGACTTACAAATCAGCTTTTCTTTCTGTCCTTGCTATAGCCGATATCTTACACCAAAAATCACCAAGAATTTTTACAATAGGATATCTGAGAAAGGCCTAGGGTCTCTAAAAAATAAATAATCTCAAAAAACTTGATCACAAACTAAAATCAACATGACTAGTGTCAGAGCATGTCTTCATTCGGGCACAGCTTTAGGATTCTTGTGGATTGGACATTATGCTTTACCTGGTGAATCCAACCTCATGAATAATCATAAGAATAACATTCTTCTTAAGGGTATGCAAGCAGGTTAGAAGAAGGAAAACATAACAGCATGGATTTGCATAAATTATGCCCAACAACCGTACTTGGTTGAATTAGAAATGTGAAAATCATAGAGTTAAAAAAAAAAAAAAAAAAAACGGTTAGCAGATAAATATTAAAAAAATAAATGAGAGGCCCATGACCTCTTTCATGCAACTGATTCCCAAAAAATCACAGGCAAATATATATACTATTATTATCTGTGAAAGAAACAGGAATTTTGATTATTCTAAAGATCTGAATTTGTTTTCTTGGCATTCACAGACAAAGAGTATTCTTAAAGAGCTTTCTTAAAGCAATAATTGGTCATTATTTTCCAATTTTCCAAATTGATAAGTCAATTTTTCTTATAATTGGGAGTGTCCCATGTATGAAGGTCCAAGGCCAGATCGATATAATTGGTGGATTTATTTCTTAGACAGTCGCACGCACACTTGTGTAAGCCCCGTCAGCTAAATACGCAGTGGTACAGCGCATACTTTGACCAATCTCGCAATCGCGGTTGTATGTTCCACTGTCGCTGCAGTTAAGCAACTTCATGCGCCGTATGTTTGAGCATGTCGAGAATTAATTCCAGCCACTATAATACCTCACCACAAGTACCTTTTTTTCTTATTTTTCCTGTGAAATGTAGGGCTAACAGATGTTTGGTTTGGTGCTATGAATGCCGAAGTTGCCTCTTAGGTCCCCAATTTTAAACAGTATTTTATGGGGCTTACAAAACTAATATTTAGTATCATATTCAAACGTGAAACATCCGCAGAGATTGACAGATTGGGGTATTGGGGTCAAGGTCGTTTTCAATCCAAGATGAAAACTTACATACTTCCAATTGGGTCATCCCTTTAACAAAATTTAATTATTTACTTTCTGTGTAAAGGGAATTCAAACTTTTGCAGCTGCAGTTTCAAAGCAGCATTTTGTAATGGGGCAACGACTTACCCAGTTGGTAAAACAGCTACGGAAAGAGAATCCAACAAATCGCAATTCCATCATTAAGAATAAAACAAGGAAACAGAAAACAATACACTTATCACATAAATATAAACTTCTATCTTAGATCATTTCTCGTCTTAAACCTAACGCGGCCGAGATGCAATGAGAGCAACAATAACGTGGTACCGGTCGGAAAATTTTTTCGTTGCACTTCGGCCGTCAACAACTATTTTTGGTCGCGCAACGCCTCTTCATTGGACCTCATTGCATCGGGCCGTCTACCGGAAAATGACGCGGATGTTCCTCGTTGCATCTAGGCCGTCTTTACGGAAGAATATGACGCGATGTTCCTCGGTGGATCTGGGCCTGTTCTTCCCGGAAAATGACGCCGATGTGTTTCATTCTCGTTTGACCGGGGACGTCATTCCCAGGGAAAATGATTGAGATGCTTTTCACTGAAGTTCGGACGTTTGCCGCAGCAGGCGAAATGCTTTTCATCAGGCGGGTGACACCTTGTACAAATGCCCATAGACAATTTCGATTTTCGATGGTGATAGCGCCACCATTTTCGATAAGCTACTTTTAAATTATGCGTAACGCATTTCATTGACCGTAAAACGGAGAGCGGACGGAGCGTAATAGCGCCACGCACGAATATGACGTAGCGTAATAGCGCCACTCATGACTGGCGAACTATATGCTACAAAAACTTTCATGCAAATCAGTGGTGAAGTACGGCAATCCATTAGTTTATTTATTTATTTATTATTTATTATCCTGTTACTCATTGCATGCGCCATGCGATGTTCCTCGTTGCATCTGCGACGTCTTTCCGGAAAATGGCCCGATGTTCTCGTTGCATCTGGACGTCTTCCGGGAAAATGACGCGATGTTCCTCGTTGCATCGGGCCGTCTTCTGGGAAATTGACGCGATTGTTTTAGTTGCATGTGGGCCGTTATTGACTTTACGCCACTTATTTCTGTGCCGGGAAGGGAAAAACGGCGCGATGCAATGAAAAGCAAAATTTTGGCTCGCGTTGATCTGGCCGTTAGAAATAAAAATCGATTGCCTCGTTGCATTTGGGAAGTAGGTCGGCAAAATGACCCGGTCACTGGGTTAGGGTTAAAGAATAAATGAAAATGTCAATGTTACAATTTAGACCACTTTTATCAAGAGCCCTCATCACTTGACAAACATTGGATAATACTGCCCTCAATAAGAGTTGGGCAGCACGATACTGGGTTTGGATACTTAATGGGGTGAAACATTTCCTCTCCATTTTATAGGACTCCCTGATATAACAAAGCCTAAACCAGAACCCCGGCTTAAGCCAGTTCTAACATGTATTTAGATTTGGTCTATGTATTTCATGTTATGATTCTTCCAGAATCTTTTGGCCTGATGATATCAGTCAAGATACTGTTTTTGGTCATTTGAGTTTGATCAAACAAAGACCTTATGGCAGAAGCAAACAGGCAAAAATTGGGCAATTACATAAGGTCTTAAAGAAAGCAAAAACCTGCTCTTTTAAATAATTAAAAAATACCAGCAATAAAATTTTGCATGATCCCCCTGACAAGATGACAGTCTGGAAACATGACCTCAGATGACCTATGACCTGGTCTGTGACGTGGACACCTCCACTATGAAGGAACCCCTATGCACACTTAACCCAAGTATGGTTTAAATCGGGACTTAGAAACTTTTGAAGAAAGAAGGACCTGAAAACAAAAAACCTAACCAAACTGCCAACACACATACAATACAAAATGAGACACTCGCTAACCAAACCTAACAAATTGGAACACACATAACATACACACACCCCATACATACGGACATGTGCGCTTTCGCAACATCCCCTACTGCTTTTTAAGCCAGGGGGATATCAAAAGGTTCACAGAAACAATTAGAATTGAGCTCCTCTTACGGCATGGGCAATCATGATACAGATAAATGAAAAATCACATTTTTGTAAGGCTACATGGTTGGAGTTGAAACGAGGGCGAACATTAAAACGGTATGGATTTGCTAAATCATGAATAGTATGAATATTGACTGTATTTGAAAAATTGCATTGATGTAGTTCTCGTTCAGAAACAAGTGTTATGACATTTGAAGCCACTGCATGAAACAAAATTACACTTCAAAATCAACACGGATCTTCCATGTTTTCAACCTCTATGATTGGTACTCTATCTTCAATAAATGATTTCAAGTGAGTGCAATCTGGATTGGGACATAAAGCAAAACTAAACTACTTCTTGACACAATTCATCAGCACTTGGCTCTACAAGGTTTCCCCCACTTTTTTTCTTAGGTTATTGCATGATAAAAATGACTAACTTAGTTTAGCTTCTATCTCCTAAAAAATGGCCTCATGTTCACTTTCTGAGAGGTGTCACTACTCGTTATTAAAAGGAAGTTGTTACTTCCAATCAAGGCTAAATCAATTGACAGAGTGCTTGTACTCTCTCAAGTGGTCCTTTTGTCGATTGATTGAATTTGGTTCCCCAAATGACCTGTTTTTAGCATCGGTTAGAGCCAAATGGCCCTGCATGACAGAACAAGACAACAATTCATCAACAGCTAAGCAGATTGGCGGCAGCGCCTCAGAAGCGGCAAAGAATACGGCACGGGTGTTTATATTGTATCGCGTGTTATGGAGGACGTCATATCAAAAAGAAAACCACTTGAGAAATGTTTTTTCAACATTCCGCAGCGAGGATTCGGATCAGTTTGGGGTCAACTTAGCATGCTATTGTGTGCCACTTGCTGTAAAGATTTCTCTCAAAACAAAAATCTCTCCTTGCCTACCCCAAGCAAGAAAGGATTCCAACTATTGCATTTGCAATCTACAGTGTGAGTCAAAATGAATAGGACTGTGATTGATTATATTTTATCAAAAACCTAATTGAGCTTGATAGAGATGTTTTAGATATTCGAAACAAGCATGTTCTTCCGCTCATTAGAAAAAAAGAATCACCGAAATCCATCATTCCTACCCATTGTTATGCCTGTTTGCCGAAGGAACCCTTTATCCAGCTGTCCACGGAATGTTAATGCGTTTAATATGTGTGAGTACCTGGGAAATGACTGGGTCATTGAAATGCAAATGATAGTAAACGGAACCCGCGAGTTTTCAAAAACCGATTAGCAATGGTCTGCACAAAATCAATAATTAATAAATACAAATCTGAAGGTATTGTTTTTCAAACTACTTGCATCTTGGTGGAAAGGTATTAGTATCATGGCCCACTCCATATCCAGATGTACAGACAAAACTTTTATAGTTGAAACTACTTTGCGAGCCCCTTCAGAACAGTTTGCCTTGCAGTTTCCGCAAGCAAACCGTACACCTTGCAAACCGGTATTATAGCAATGTTCAGGGAAATTCCATGACTATGGAACCACCAATAAACCAACAACAGTAAGCCTCAGGAAGTAGGACTTGCCAGGCCCCATCTACATTGCTCGAGTTAACCAACTCTTAGAATGAACCCAAGAATTGAGCTGATACTTTGGTTCATCCAGAGCTGTTCTCACCGAAGCAATGTTAGCTTGGCCTGACAGTCCATCTCCTTCCTGAAGCTAGCCTGAAGGTTTGCTTGCGGGAACTGCAAGGCAAACAGTGTCCGAACCTCAACGAGACAGTGGCTGCGCCAGACCGCTTTTCTGTTGGGGCAAATGGGGGGAAAAGTGAATCTTGGGGGGGGGGGGTGCAAAGTGAGTATTCTGGGGGGGGCAAAATAATGAAAAATTTGGAAATTTTTCCCAATTTTGGCCCAAAATCGCTGATTTTTGGCCCCAAATCACTGAATTTTGCCCCAAATCCTTCATTTTTCTTTTGACCAGGGGGGGCAACTGGGGGGGGCAAAAAAATTGGGGGGGTGGGCAAATGCCCCCCATGGCCCCCCTATGGTGCCGCCACTGACCGGAGAATGGGTCTGCAAGAATGTTTCAACTATTAAAGTTTGTGGTACATCTGGCTATGGAGGGCCATTGATCCATTATACCTTTCCACCAAGATGCCAAGTTATTTGCAAAATAACTTTTGAAAGATTTGTTGATTATTTATTATTGATTTTATGCAGACCATATGCTAATCTGTTTTTGGACAACTCGAGAGTTTACATCTCATTTTACATTTCAATGACCCAGTCATTTCCCAGGTACTCACGCACATATTCAAAGCATTCAGCATTCCGGGACAGTGGATAAATGGGTTCCTCGGTTTAAAAACAGGCATAACAATTGTTAGGAATGATGGATTTCGGTGGTTCCTTTTTTTCTAATGAGCGGAAAGAAACATGCTTGGTTCGAATATCTAAAACTTTTTTATCAAGCTCAATTAGGTTTTTGAAAAATAAAATCAATACGGTCTATTCTTTTTGACTCACCACTGTATAGGGATTCAAGGTTTTGAACAAGAATTGCGTAAATTCATGAATGAAGCTTGATTCAAGAAGATATCAGTTTACTCCAATCCCCACAAAAATAATAAACGAGTTTTTCAATACTTGGAATGGAAATAAAATGAAAATATGAGCGGATACAATTTTGCAATAACATCCGATTCTTAATCCTGGAGGTTGAGTAGGAGAATGTGAGTTGTGCAACTGAAAATTGCAAGTTAAGACAGCTTTGAAGGCAGGTGGGCAGAAAATGAATTTTCACACATATTTTGTAAAAGCGGTTACAAATTAGACTGATCTAATTTTCCAATTTCATGGGAGAGAATCATGAGGGGAGCACTCAACTTTTTCCAGGTGGGGATGTGCGGCCCCAATTTCTGATTTTGGGGGCTTAGGAACTTATTTTGTCTCTCAAAGTAGGGCTTAAGGAACTGACATTTTGAGAAATTTGCAGGCTTTAACTAAAATTCATCAAAAATTTAGCATCAGAGTCAAATGTTTCCCGAAGAGGGATGCTAGAAACTGGATTATGTTTCAACTGGGGGCTTCAACTGGGGGTCTTTAACTGCTAAAAAGATGTGAAGGGGGTCTTAAGGGCTGCAAATACTTGCACCACTTCTCTATGTCCAAAAGAGGTGGGTTTTACATCTTGGTGAGCCCCAAGCTCTCCAGAACACGATTAATGTCTTGGAATTCTGAATTTGATCCTTTAGCCATAAAAGTGGGCACACAATACTTTATTCACTATAGGCTCTTTCTGTTCTATTTATGACATTAATTCAACATTGGCTTGTTCATATGTAAATAGGAGTAATATTTTCAAAGTTAGTAATCATTTCAAATTATTTCACATGGCCCCTGAGCAGTAAATCCATATTTACATGCCAAATACCCAAAATGCCAGGTTAGTTAAAGGTGGGTGACCAAATAACAACTTCATCCTCCCCTCCAAAATCTTATTTGGTATTAGAAGAAAGTTCACATTTTTCTCATTACCCAATAAAATTTAAGGACCAGGAAATGTTTCCCCTTGATGTTATCAACAAATATATTGCGGTACTCAAAGCGCTTGTGTTCCCTGCCATTGCGAGTTTGTGAATTATAGGCCTCATATGACCTTTAACCTGGACAAGTGACCTTCGACCTCATAAACAATGAGGGTTTGTGTGTAATATTCATTAAACAAGTTTGGTTCCAATTGAACTTCAACTTTTCAATTCAGGTCAATTTTACATTTTTGGCCTATTTTACATCTTGACCTCACATGACCTTGACCATGGTATGTGACCTTTGACCTAATCAACCAATGAGGGATCCCATGTTGCACCAATGACTCAAGTTTGGTTTAAATCCATTGAAGTATGTGGATATTACAGGCAAATGTTAACGACACTATCAGTGATTTGAAAAATATTTGAAATTTGCAGGAATAGCTTCAAAGTGAAGGATAAGTCTGTAGAATTCTCATAAGTTACCTTTCCCAACTGAAGAATTGACAGAAAAGGAAGAAAATGGCAGTGTTCCAAGATACGATTCCCCATTCAATTTCGTGTTGTAGTAAGTGTCCGAACGGACAGTTATGACTTAAATTTCCGATTCTGTCCTTATTAGGTTGCTCTTGGTCTTATCATTTGCAGGGTATGTTAGGATACCTGTACTTGTTACATACATGCAAAAATCTGATTTTTGATGATTTTGTTGATTTTCTGATTTAGCAAATCACTGATAGTGCCTTTAACCCTTTTTCACAATAACAGACAACACCAACAACAACAGACATCAACAACAGACTAAAACAATAACAGTGGACAAAGTGATCCCTGTGTCTTTCTGCCATAATGCACATAAGTGACACAAAAATGTCTCCAAATTTGGCTGACCACATTAATTAATACACACTGTCCAATGGGCCAAATTAGTACATATATATGCTTCTACTATCCAAACAGCTGGACTGATTTAAAGGCACTATCAGTGATTTGCTAAATCAGAAAATTGAAAAAATCATCAAAAATCAAAATTTTTGCATGTCTGTAACGGGTACCGTATAGGTATCCTAACACCTCCTCACATGATAAGACTGAAAGCAACCTAATAAGGACAAAATCGGATATTTTAGTCATTAGTGTCCGTACGGACACTTACTACAACACGTAATTGAATGGAGTCTCATATCTTCACACACTGCTGTTTTCTTCCTATTCTGACAGTTTTTCAGTTGCCAAAAATAACTTACGAGAATTCTACAGACTTATCCTTTACTTTTAAGCTATTCCTGGAAATTTCAAATATTTTTACTCTTCGGGAGAATCACTGATAGTGTCTTTAACTAAAAATCTGTAATAATTAGATTTTTGGGTGATAATTATGCTTCCAAATGAGGGGGAAAACAACATGAAAAATCGCAATATATTATGATTGGGTCACCCACCAGGTCACTTCGATGCATCTACAAACAATCATGTTTATCTGCATAGTACATCTACACTTTGTATTTGTGCAATGTGTAAAACTAGCTACAAGACGCTGTATTTCTTTGCTTATGTTTGACACATGTAACTGCAATCACAGCTAAGATTTGTAAAATGCATGTTTTGATGTCAAAGCTAATAACAATATTTGTACAATTTGACTTGAAGATGGACTTGAAGTTCACATTGCACTATTTCCGATGAGAGATGAAACAGGCCTTAGAATGTGCCCAAAAGGATTTTGACACTTCCAAAAAACATCAATCAAACTCGATCATTTCAGTACAATGATTAGGCAAACAATTGTCATCTGAGATTGATTTATATGCCAATCCTTCATAGGCACTAATCAATCAGCATTTTATTTCAGATGATGGATCCCCCACACACAATTCACATTAAGAACAAGAATTTCACAGTGCATAACTAAGATAACCTCAAACTATGCTTTCAATTAGGAGTAACAACTACCTCTAGATGAAAATAGACTGACAGACAATGACATTTTATTCAAAATATGCAAATAAGCTCATTAATATTTATAACCCGTTCGAAAAGTATACAACACTAAACCTCACATGCTTTACCATCATACCAAGTTAAAAGTTAATCATCTGTTGGGTTGCAGTGGTACAGTGGATTCATCACATTTTATTGAAAATATGCAAATAAATGAGTTCATTAATATTCATAACCTGTCAAAAAGTATATAGCACTAGACATCACACACCCTATCAAGTTAGAAGATAATCAGCTGTAGGGTTGACATGGTAGAGTTGATCATTATTCTATTGAAATATGTAAATGAGCTCATTAATATTCATACCTGTCAGAAATTTATACAGCAACAGAAATTATGTTCTATCACCCTACCAAGTTTGAAGTTCATTTGTTATTTGGTTTAGATTGTAGAGTGGATTAATGAATTGTCTTCCAACCGCCCATGTACGACACCCAATCATAATCCATTACAACAATCCTTCACACCATGTTGTGGGGGCCAAAAATGTAAAGTAAAACTGCATACAGTTCAGCTTGTAGCTCACCAAAAAAGGGCATCACTATTCAATGCAGAGATGAAGTCTACCTATTAAATGGAAGTTGCTACTTTGAATTTATCTTCTTTATCTACTTTTAAAGCTCATCTGAAAAAACATTTCATCAACCAGTACAATTCTTTTTAAATTTCTCCCCAAGTCCTTATTTCTCTCACCTTTTCTTAATCCTATTTCTATCTCTCCTCCTTACCTTTTTCTCACCTTTACCTCTTCTATCTCTGCTTCCTCATGAAATATTATTACATACCTCAGCAAGACATGTTGATAAGTCTCTCCTTCCAAATTCGCGTATCCCGTTTTCCCGTTAAGTGTTTGTTTAGGCTTTAGAATCTTTTTTTGTTTTTGTGTGTTTGTCTCTGTTTTTTGTTATGTTTATTTACCTATGTAAATTTTCTATATCACCTCTTACTTGTATAATTATTGTAATATTGAGTATATTTTACTTGTATGTATTACAGGGCCAGCAATAACCATAAGCCCTATCGGGTTGTCCATTACTGTTCCTAGCATATCATATCATATACCTCACCAGTTTATCTTAGTACAGTCTACAATTGCTACTTTATGTATTATTATATATTATACTGTATTATACATTACTGTCACGTTCGTTATGTTATGCTGAATAAAATTGAATTGAATTGAATTTGACACTGTTCACATGTCTAGATGTGGAGTTGACATGGTAGAGTTGATTAATCACATTTTACTAAAATATGCAAATGAACTCATTAATATTCATAACATGTCAGAAAAGTGTACAGCACTAGACCTCACATACTCTATCACCCTACCAAGTTAGAAGATAATCAGCTGTAGGGTTTACATGGTAGAGTTGATTAATCTTATTCTATTGAAATATGTAAATGAGCTCATTAATATTCATAACCTGTCAGAAAGGTAAACAGCACCAGAAAATATCATGTTCTACTACCCTACCAAGTTTGAAGTTTATTTGTTATTTGATTTAAATAGTAGAGTGGATTAATGAATTGTCTTCCAACTGCCCATGTAGACACCCAATCATAATCCATTACAACAACCCTCCAAAACATGTTGTGGGGGCCAAAAATGCAGAGTAAAACTGCATACAGTTTAGATAGTAGTTCACCAAAAAGGGCATCACTGTTCAATGCAGAGATGAAGTCTACCTATTAAATGGAAGTTGCTACTTTCAATTTGACACTGTTCACATGTCTACTCATATCAGTATCTTCTATTGATTCAATGTGTTTTCCTGAGATGACCTGTTTTGAGAAGCGGTAACGCTAAATGGCTCGTACATGACAGAACATGACATACTTCATCGATAGCCGGAGCAGATTTACCGCAGAGACGCAGAAGCGCTAAAGAATACAGCCCGAGTGTTTATATTGTATCATGTGTTATGGGAGGATGTCATAAAAGAGAGAGAGAAAAAAAGAAAACTGCTTGAGAAATGTTTTCACAACAGTCAGTGGCGAGGACTTGTGTAAGTTTGGGAGTCAACAGCATGGAGTAGTGTGCCACTTGTTCAGATACTTTTCAACAGTGTAAGTTAGTTCTTGGCTGTTCCAAGTAGAGAGAAAAGAAAAAAAATAGTATTTTACAGTTGTTATTTTCTTTAACACAATTTCAGTAGAAACATTTGTTTGAAAAGTCTATCTGAAGTAGGGAAAGTTCCCATTTGTCCTTTAACAGTTTTATGGTTATCTTTGTATTCAAAACAAAATCCCCGAGAAAGAATTGCAGAACTCCCCGAAGTATATCGAACAAGTGCAATACGGGCAGAAACGCTTTCACGCTACCAGACAGGAAGAATAATTGCTGGCACAATGAAATTTAGACTTCCCTGAGAAAATTGCTACAGTCTTTCAAGAGAAGATGGATAAGAAAGACGAACTGGATTTTTTTTTACCTGTCTTGTAAGGAAGAAACATTGGTTTCAATGAAACCTCTTCAATCATGTTTAATTTGAATGTACTTTTGTTACACAGTCAATAGTAATCCAATGAGCATTGGATTGTACCCAATTTCTTATCAAACCCTTTGGTATTTAGAATACATTATGTATTCATTGGGTAAAAAAGACAAATGATAAGAAAAAAACACAAAGTATCGCCAATCAAATTCCTACCCACAGGTAACTTTATATCAATCTCAACAGCTTTCATTTAAAGTGGATCTTTTTCTCTCGCAAGAATGATATAGGGTGTGAAGGTGCACCTACATCCTACATATATATATCCTGGTCAAATTACCCCCCCCCAACAAATTATCGTAACACAGTCAAATTGCCCTATCTCACCTAAACTAGTTTATATTAGACTCCTAGGATGTCCCAAATTTGGAGGACAGGCTGCAGAGTCGCAAAGACAATACTACAAGTTTATTTTATTTTTTAAATACATGTTTGTACATTTATTTAGTAAAATTGTATATTTTAGCAGAAGCTGCCTTCAAAGTCATATTATAGTAGCCTAAGCTTTGGACATGATTCCGAGGCCCCTCTAGCAAAGTTCCTAACTATAGATACAGGATTGGGTGTACATAAAGGACATCAGAAACTGCACGCTTAGCAGATCATTTAGGAAGGCTGTCACAGGTGTGTACGCATCCAAGCAATGACAATGCCAAGCAATAAAGTAAGTAAATTTAAGTGAAAGCCAACACCTTTTGAACACTAATTCATATCCCTTAAAAACAGGTGATTTGAAACAAATGTGATAAATTTCATATTGTACTGCCCTAGGGATTTCATTCCCAAATAATTTAATATCAGAATTGGTGAATACTCTATCTCTTTTGAGTAATTTCAGGCAAGAATGCATGGATGAACTATAGTGAATTCTCTCAAACTCACCCAAGCAATAATCTTGCCTATGGCAACTATAATCTTGCTTTGAGATTATGTCCATCTATAACCTTTGACGTCATTGGCAGGTTTGACTCTTCAAACTCATGCACTAGCAGTAAGGTGGCATATGGATTTAAAACTAAAAGAACAGAAACTTTCTAACCAATGGCAAGCCCTGAATCTAAGCCGTCATGTTATACATAATTTACTTTTTGAATTCTCTCAGGACGACATCCGTGATGCGACTTTCATCTAAATCTCCGCTGGACAACCAATCAGGCTTCACACGTGGCCTTCCATGGAAAGATCAAGCTTTAAATACCAAATATGACTTAATCAATGTAACATGTGTCTGCAGATTAGTGCCTGACAGCTCGGAGGACTGGAGCCAGCAATCCAATGCAAAAAAGTGCCTTCTTGGATAATACCTTCATCAATCACACAAGTCAACTCGCATATCGTGCCTTTTCCAGCTGGCCTCCTTCCAGTCCACATTACGTGATTACCGATCATGATTTCAGCGATGACCTTTCATCTTGGTGCGGTACCACTCGGCTCCTTAAACGGATTACCTGATTGTTTTGCTAGCATGCAATGTGACCATATATCAATCTTGTTTACGATTATGCTGTTTTCTTTGGCCTGTAATCATCTGGGAAATAAGATGATCAAACTCACATGGGGGGAAATAAACCTGAATAAAATATCCAATTTGACATGGTTATGATCCTTATGAGTAATGAGATGGGCTATAATCTCTGTGTATAATTGAGTAGCATGAACTGCAGTACGAGAAACCGTGATTAAAATTGATAAACACGAATAAAATATTGACTTAGGAAATCAGTGCTCTAAAGCTACGAGACTGGAAAATGCTTGCAATTGTGATATTTCAGGAATAAGGATTAAAGTTTGATGAGGAGCCTGGTTATCTATATTAAATTAATTTTACTAATTCAGTTATTATATTACTTTAAAGGAAAGGAGGAAAGGAAGAAGGAAAAAGTACCACTTCTGTCAGTTCTCGCACATTCATAACAGACAGATTGATGAGTTTCAAATTTAATTTCTTTCGAATTTCATTATTTTGCAAATATTCTTAAATTAGATTAAAGAAATTTGATTACTTATATTACAGAGGGAATTTTAGTTGATTTCATGAAGGGGTCACACAACCTTATAATATGTCGTCCACTCAATAGTTCTCTAAATGTAGAAGCCTATATTGCAAGCACCGTCATTCCAAAGATTTGAAGCAACTCCACACTCCTTAAATCAGCAACAAACCATTTATTTATAGCAACTAATTGGCTCATAATGTATGTCTCTAATCAGAAGAAAGTTTAAACCAATCCCATAATGCATTGCAAAGTACCTATACTTGACTGTACTATATGCACACAATGCAATCCCACAATGCACTTATGTACCAATACTTTACTGTATATAGTATATGCATACATTGCAATTTCATAATGCATTGCAATGTACCTACATTTTACTGTACTATACACACACTGGAATACCACAATGCATTGCAATGCATCTTTACTTTACTGTATTATACACATACATTGCAATCCCACAATGCATTGCAATGTACCTATATTTACAATACACATATCCGTCTTGGGGTACAATGTACTTAAGATAAAAGAGCATGGAAGTTAGAATACCATCACATGATCCCATCAATGTGCAGATTTTCTCATAAAATGCATTATAGGATAAAATATCCTACAATGTCTTATGAAACAACAAAGACCATAAATGTTTTACAATGGAAACAACTGAAAATGGTGTACTAATCATGATGATTTTTTTGCCATGCACACATGTCTGTGTGCACACACATTCAAGCACTCACATGTGCATGCACCCCATACACCACACATAATAACTTTGTAATGTGCAAGTTAAGGTGTGTGTCTGTGTGCTCTCTGTATTCATTTTGTATTCCTGCCATATATGAATACACATGGTGATCACCATCTCATCCCCCATCTCATCCACCCTACCCCACACTCAGTGGCGTAGCCAGGGGGCAGCAGAGAGAGGACAGGGGGCTGTGGCCCCAATATTTGATTTCGTCGGTCGAGATGAGCTCATCTATAGGGCTGTCTACTCATCCGGGCCACTTGGCGGTGCTTAGCCTTTATCATCGGCCCTCGTTGCGCAGTATCACTTCGCGACACACAACACTATGCGTACTTTCTAGTAACTCCAAATTTTAGTTTAATCGGGGGTGAAAACAAATATGACGTCACTCCCGAACAAACTTCGATTCGAGGCCGTTTGGCAGCCTTTATGACCATTTCTTTGGATTGCTTCTAGTATGTAAGTGAAACGAATAGGCATTCTAAAATGTGCATGTTATTTTCTAACTAGCGGCTACCATTCCATTCTCCTGCTATCACTTCAGGTAAAAATACAGCGCATTTTGTTGCCAGTTTAAGCAGTTTACACGGCGGGTATCATGGTATGAGAATCATCCCCACCTCAAAATGGCCGATCGATTTTTGTGACGTCAGCGTAGACAGCCCTATTCACTTGAAGAATTCAGGTATAAGTTTAAAGTTCATTGGTCAGTGTGCGACAATGAAATTTTTAAAAATCGTGCAATAATTAGCCCTCAGAAGACATATAAAGCACATGGCCCCCAACGGGGCTGTGCCCCTGGACCTTACCAGAACTCCCACCCATTTTCTGTCGGTTCAAATGTAACACCCCCCCCAATATCAAAATCATAGCTATGCCACTGCCCACTCCCACCCACTCACTCACCCACACACCTACAACCAACCAACTGACCAACACGTCACCCTACCCTCTCCTCCCTCACACACATTACCATTTCTTACCTTGATAGACTTGCTTCCATCACTAGCCTCAGTCAGAATAAATTTATCAGCTACCTTCTGGATGCTATTTTGTCCATCTGCTACAAAGTACTCCCCTTCTTCACTTACAGATTCAATTGTTCCTAGTAGACACAAAACAACAGTGAAACAACAAACAATTAAGTAAACAATAAACAACCAAAATACCCGATTACAAATTTGGAGTTAAATCAGTCCAGCTGTTTGGATAGTAGAAGCAAAAATGTGCACTAAATTTGCCCATAGGACAGTGTGTGTTAATAAATGTGGTCTACCACATTTGGGGATGTTTATGTTCATAACATAAAAAAGAAACATTTCCTGCCTCTTAAATTCATTGGGGTAATGATAAACATTAAACTTTCTTCTGAAACCAAAATCTCAATTTTGATGGTAAAGCGGGTGGGGGGGGGGGAGGAGGGGGCGAGATTGTCGATCAGGTCACCCACCTTTAATTGTGGTGTAAGCTTTTGTTTAAGAGTAAAATCAGGGAAACTTATATTTCACCAGAAATCATGTACCTTTGTTTTGATTTCTTTTTTTTTAAAATAATGACAACAATTGTAATTTCTCAACAAAAAAATATACTAATTTGGGCATGGCCTATCACATAAATATTTTAGCAGTAATTCATATATATTCTAAATTTGTTTAAGGGTTATTGTGGGTTATGGACAGCAAAAAAGTAAAATTCTTGCATATAATGAAGTTAAAATGTTAATCTAAGTGTTTAGTCTTCTTACTTATACTATCAGAATTTGAAACAAATTGAAAAACAAATGATCATGTGACTGGTTGCCATGGTAACAGCAGTCTTATTGGAACCTATATTTTGCTAGCTTGGATTACGCAAAATATTCTAACTCAAAAACTGTTGATGCTATCAAGAAGAAACAAATGGGAAATTGCTAGTAGGGTCAACATCATGTGAATGAACAAAAACCTTACCATATGCAACTGGTAAGGGGGTAAACCAGAGGGTTTTTGATGTTTTTGCCGAAAATTGATAAAAATAATTGTCTGTATCCCTTATACTTTTTGAGAAATTGTGTTTTGCGTGCAAGAACTTTGCAAAAATCGAAATGTCCAAGAACGCACGTCGAAGTTCAGATGGTTCTTAAGACAGCTCAATTAATGTTAAATAATTGATTAATTATTGCAAATTATTTTAATTTTTCAGATAGACTTTGAATTAAACATCAAAATAGACATTTATCAAGGGATTTGATAAATTTAAAAAAAAATACAAACAATAAAATACGTAAGAATTAAAAATAAAGAAAAACAAAAGAAAAGTTCTGTGTTTTCGCTCATGTCCTTTGACTAAAATTGTCATAACTATGGAACCGATATCCTATTTGAGTCAAACTTGAAGCAACAACCGCTTATCTTTCAAGCTAACACTTTGAAAATGATAAACAACAATTTGCCAATATTAACCCTGTATATACCCCCCCCAAAAACCTATACCGAAAAAAATATGGTGGTGGGATAAAAAAAAATGTGATTCTGTGACGACCAATTTTGCATAGTAGGACGACACATGGAATCTGAAAAGAAGTTATTCATTTGGACAAATACAGGGTGTCCCAGAATGATTAGTACCCATCGGTACCACCGCACAAATGTTTATTTTTTTCCATAGAACATCAATAACATTTTAGGTAAGCTGGTTTAATACCAACTTCATTTTACTGTAACCTTCAGAAAAAATTGAATCCAAATAAAAAATCATACTAACCAAGTGAAAATACACTTAATTGTGTTAAGAGATGCTGAGTCATCCTTGGCAAAGTTAAAAAATGCATGTTGTGTGTTATCCCATCGCCTTACCAAGCCTTTTTTGGCATCACAGTATCCTCCTTCGGAAATCTCTTTTAAGCCTTGATACTTTTGATTTTATTACCAATAGATTAGCTATGGTCATTCTCTTTCCCTTGAACCCCAAATAAGTACCCAGCCTGCCCTCATGGGGCATCACATTGACGTCATAAAGACCTTAGGCAGCAAAAATTTTCAATTTCAAAAAACACGTGCACATAGCGAAAATCATTTGGCAAACCAATATTAGGACTATCAGGTTTTTAAGCGGTTTTGGCTCCAAATCATGGCAAAAGAACCGCTTTTATATACATACAGAGGGTTTTAGTGCGTTACTCTGCAGAAATACCAAGAGTATATATAGGCCTACGGCTTGTGTGGCAAACCCCTTGAGCTTTACTTATATATTTATTATCTTTTAAGCGAGGTTTATGACATCATTAAATTTTGACGTCGTACTGGGCATATTAGTACTCATGTTTGGTATCGAAGGAAAAAGATGACACAGCTCTCATTGGGTACCACCATCACCGTTTGAGTTTTAATAAGCTAAAAAAAAAAAAACGAATTTCCCGAAGGACCAAAGCATGTTGTAAAAGAAGCTTTCCAGACGAGGGTAAAATTACACATACATTTTTTTTCACTTAGCCCAACGGATGAAATCAGCACCTCTACCACAATTAAGTGTATTTTCACTTTGTTATCCGATTTTTATGATTCAACATTCTTATGAAAGGTTACATTATAATAAAGTTGGATATAAACCCCTTACCTAACTGTTATTTATTTCTTGGAAAAAATAAAACATTGTTTGGGTATGATTGGTACTAATCATCTTGGACAGCCCGTAGAAAATAATAATAATAAAAAAAGCCTCAGTCAGTCAAAGACCCGCCAAACTTCACGATAATTTATAAAGATATTTATAGCGTCTTCTATCTGGAAATTGATTTACAGATGAAAAACAAGATCTTTCAACTCTCTCCGCAAATCATACTGCAAATCACACTTTCAAAGAGGTATGAAACTCGTAAGCGGTTATTCCTGAAAGGGTTATGGGTTCAGCCGCAGGAGGAGGCATTTTGCTTTTTAACTATTAATACTCGAGATTTCCCGCCAAAGTAACAGAGAAAGAGCAGGGATATCAAATGGATAAGATATTGGGCATTATTTATGACAAAACCATGATATCCATTTCAGTTTCAATGAAATATTAGCAAAATATAATTGTGATGAGGTTGTTGTAGTGATGTAAACATCTCGGAGTAAGTCATAAAGGGTCTTTAACCTGGAGGTGGATTGGAGTTTGGCCAGGATGTGGTGAACTAAAGGGTGAACATAAAAACATATTCAATGGGTACCATTTTGTGTTTAAAAGCATTGGAAAAATTGATTAACTTTTGTGAACAAAATGATTGAAATTGTATTGGTCATTGAAAGATATCATTTGCTTAATGAGGCAACGTTAAAACAGTTGTCCAAGATATGAGGATCACAAATTCTCTTAGGATACTACCTGCACTTTCCAAGCTAAATATGAATAAGTAATGATTACTAACCAAAGTTCTTTTATGTCACTAAGGAATATTAGAAAATCTGATACGTTTACATTTATTCGTCTTGTTTCAGGAATTTATCCAATTGGTCCAATCATTTATCTACGTACTTCATACAAACTACAATATCTACGTGGCTTAATCCTCCTCTTCACCCAGCCTTGATGATCATGACACTTTATCCGTTCTTTGATTGACACCAAACAAAGGAATTGATAGCGTGTTTCAGACTTTTTGACAATTTATTTAATTGAATCTGGTATGAAGCCTTTATAAATTCGATACAAAAAAGTTCATGTACGATGGGTTAAAGCATCTTACTCTGTTGAACAAAGTTGAGCATTTCGGCTGTTAATACGGCTTTTTAGTTTTTGATCTCAACACATCCCCTCCACATTAATTCGAACCATCGACAATTATGTGTTTACTGACAGGAATAAAAAATCAGACTATAACCACTCTTCTTGGATTATCTCTTACAACTGATGGCTTTAGACAGTCAGGGGTTTCCCCCCTACTCTTCTCAAAACTGACCATGATGTTAATGTTAGAGAAGAATATTTTTGTATGTTAATAATCACCAATGTGGAGAAAAGAGGGATATTTTCTACATGAAATAAAATGACTGCTTTAGAATTAGTCCGGGAGATACCAGCAATTTAATCCTGATTTTTTACCAGGTGTCTTGTTATGATATTTGTATAGGCCATCCCTTGGGCCATCTGAAAAGCAAAGTCTTAAGTGTCGCGAGCGGTGGAGCGTAACGTCAGAGGTCAATGACCTCTAAATTTGCATGTTCTTCACCAATAGAGCTATTCTTAGCGCTACTGATTTTTTTTTTTTTTTTTTTTTGTCACTAAGGAATATTAGAAAATCTGATACGTTTACATTTATTCGTCTTGTTTCAGGAATTTATCCAATTGGTCCAATCATTTATCTACGTACTTCATACAAACTACAATATCTACGTGGCTTAATCCTCCTCTTCACCCAGCCTTGATGATCATGACACTTTATCCGTTCTTTGATTGACACCAAACAAAGGAATTGATAGCGTGTTTCAGACTTTTTGACAATTTATTTAATTGAATCTGGTATGAAGCCTTTATAAATTCGATACAAAAAAGTTCATGTACGATGGGTTAAAGCATCTTACTCTGTTGAACAAAGTTGAGCATTTCGGCTGTTAATACGGCTTTTTAGTTTTTGATCTCAACACATCCCCTCCACATTAATTCGAACCATCGACAATTATGTGTTTACTGACAGGAATAAAAAATCAGACTATAACCACTCTTCTTGGATTATCTCTTACAACTGATGGCTTTAGACAGTCAGGGGTTTCCCCCCTACTCTTCTCAAAACTGACCATGATGTTAATGTTAGAGAAGAATATTTTTGTATGTTAATAATCACCAATGTGGAGAAAAGAGGGATATTTTCTACATGAAATAAAATGACTGCTTTAGAATTGGTGGAATTGTGAAAATCTATAGCCTCCTCAGTGACGTGGAGACCATAGGCCTACTATTTTCCCTCAGGCAGAAACAAATTGATTCAGAACTAAGTCATCCACATTAAAAAATAAAAGGCTGCAACTAACAAAATACTATTGATTTATTATCAAACAAGAGCTTTTGGGTGATTGGGGGAAGATCCATTATAAACCAGCTGATAGTTTCATCGTCCAGTTTTATCAGGCCTGGGATTTTTCTTGGGGACTTGTAGAGCTGACACTCATCTATAATGTAGCTAATGGTTTGTGGCTCTCCACAATCACAGTATGGTGAAAGTTCCACACCGATCTTGTGAAGGAAGTGCTTTGTACGGCCAGTGCCAGTTCTGAGTCTGTTGAGGTTGACCCATGCCTTCCTATCAAGGTTACAACCTTGGGGCTTGCTAGATAGGCTGTCCACAAATTGCTTTAGGTTCAAGGTAGAGGATGACCATTGCCATTGCTCAGACCATCTGCCATTTATCCAGGATGATCGATAGCAATACTGCAACTGCAATGTCATGGATTGAGTGGCAAAGTGAATCTGTGGAATTCTCTGATCCTCAAAGGGTGTTGGTGGGAGGATTAGGCTACCAGCACTTCTTGGCAAGCTTGATCATCTGAAAATTCCTCCTAACATTTGCAGGAGACAGAATTGGAATGTTCAGGCAACCACTAAGTCTCATTGCATCATTCAAAACAACACCAATCTTGTGTGAGTATACACTGTGACTCCATACTGGTGCAGCATATTTAGCAGTTGAGCATGCCAAAGCAACAGGTGGTGTATGTAGTGTTGAAAAATGCACCCCATCCAGTTCCGGTGAGATTGAAACGAGACTGCATCTCGGCAGTGACTGCCTTTGATGTCTTCAGGATGAAAGATCTGTCTTGGATGAGCAGCATTATGAACTTGACAAGCTTGACATCAGGGAAGATTTTGAGTAGCTTGAGGTAGAGACCTTGATGCCAGGCTGTATCATATGCAGCAGTTAGATCTGAATACTGCTCCAAACTTCTGCTTCTTCTGGAAGGCTGTCTCGATGTCATTAACTAGTCTTGCTATCTGATCATTTGTTGATTAACCTCTTCGAAATCCTGCTTGGGTTCAGGTCAGGGTATGCCCTGACATACCATTGATCCTACTGAGTATCAGTCTCTCAAGCAGCTAATAGATGTGAGATAGCAGTAACTCTTGGGCTCATTTGCTGGTTTCTTGGGCTTCAGGATTGCAATGATTTTGAAGTCTTCCATCTTGAGGGAATAGTTGATGACCCCAAGCAAGTAGAGAGGAATAGTTGGACCCATTGCACAGCTTCAGGTGCCTTATACCTCAAGAATTCTGTATGGATGTTGTTGTTGCCAGGAGCTTTCCCATTCTTGCAAACTTTAATTGCTTCGGTGATCTCATCATAGGTGAATGGTTGGGACATGGGGCTTGATGGTGGAGAGGTTTTAGAGGCTGTTTAATCTCTTCATTAACTCTAACCCGCACCAGACGCAATGAGGAGCAACGAATCCTTGGTACCGGTCGGAAAATGCATCTCGTTGCACTCGGACGTCAACAACTATTTTTGTCGCGAAAATGACTCTCATTGCACCTCATTCCTGGAAAATGACGCGATGTTTCTCATTGCATCTGGGACATCTTTCCAGAAAATGATGCGATATTTCTCATTGCATCTGGGAGGTCTTTCCGGGAAAATGATGCAATGCTTTTCATTGCATCTTGGACGGTTTGCCCGCAGAAGATCGAACTTGGCACAATGCTTCTCATTGCATTCGGACGTGATGTTTCTCGTTGCATCTGGGACGTCTTTCCGGAAAATGACGCGATGTTTCTCATTGCATCTTGGCCGTTAACGACTGTACACTATTTATTCCTGTGCCGGAAAAAAGTCCGAGATGCAATTAAACGCAAAATTTGTTTCTCATTGCATCTGGGCCTTCAAAAAAAAAGTGCTTCTTGTTGCATCTGGGACGATGTTCAGCAAAACCACCCGGTCCGGGTTAGGGTTAACAGTGTGAGCATGGGCTTTTGCCTGTGGCATGTGGTCTTGCCACTTTTCATTTATGAACATGGTACACAAGATGCAAAGTCTACCCTGTGACACATTTGCATTCAATTCATCAGAACCCAATTGGTTAACAAAGTTTTGTTTTAAAATACCATCAGGGATTACTGATAGTTTGTGTGAAGTTTGGTTAAAAAGGTCTATTCCATTTGAATTCCATACTTACATACCCCGTGGAAGACATGTTCAAAATAATGGAATAACCCATTCTACAGATATGTGAAATTGATACACAAATACACTCATTATACGGATGTGAGATTGATACACAAATACACCCACATTCTAAGTGGTCTTGTTTTATCTTCTCAACAAGTACAATTGGCTATTTGAAAAAAGTAGGGCAAACTTGTTATTGCTTCTAGTCCAGATTAAATTTGGAGTGAATGTTGTTGTTTCTTTTTCTTATTTTTCTAAAATAAATTTTCTTTTGTTGCCTGGGGTCAGCTGGCTCCGCATACACAGATCTATGTAATATTCTGTAATCTCCACAAAGTGGAATAAGTAATCGTACAATAAATTCATCAAGGGAGACAAATGGCATTTCTCTCATTGATATCACAGCAACTTGATACCGTCACCAACAAAAAAGCATATGACAAGAATTTTTCTTAATTTTGCATATTAATTAGCTAACTTGCATATCTAATTAGTGATGATGCATTTTTTAAACTTCTGAATGTGGTGCAAAGTTGGTTGAAGCATGAAGTATCAAATTAAAGCCCTTTCGTTCTGTTTCCAACCACATTATAGATATTGGGGGCTAGGTCAATGTTCTGAGAGAAAAACAGAATTATATTAAATGTGACCCTTCTGTATTATGGTCACAGCGATGGAACAGCCATTTCTATCCAAACTTTATTTTAGGTTCATTACATAGATCAGAGTTTAAAGCTTATTTTGGCCAAATTTCAGGTCTGTAGGGGTGCAGTTTTGCTTCTACATTTTTTGGTGAAACTATGAAATGGGAGAAAAAAAGACTTGAAAGTTTTAATTTTACTTCAAAGCTGTAATAAACAGCAGTGTATTTAGTAAACTTACTATAAATGATATATGTTATCAATCTCCCATGCCTGGGTCAAACACTACCCCTTAATCAGTGACAATGTCAAAATTTGAGTTTAATCCCCGATATACCACCTTAAAATGATTAAGAACATTTGAATGGAGATTGATGCATTTTCAAAAGTTTCATTAAAGACAGTATCAGTGATCCACCCGAAAATATTTTAAATTTGCAGGAATAGCTTAAAAGTGAATAATCAAGGTATATTGAATTCTCATAAGTTATTTTTAAGTGACATATTGATGGAAAAGGAAGAGAACAACAGTGTCCGGAGTCAACATATGGGTGGGGGAGGGCGGTGAGGGGGTAAAATCATAAGAGCAGGGGAGATGTGTATTGACCTATGGCATTGTGATTAAGCTCTGCACACTGTACTTCAGGCAGGCTTACGTACATAATATTCAACTTCAACTAAAAAAACAGCAGCTCTTCACCGAAATGCACTGATGGAAATTTCCAGGGGAAGAGCCCTCTTCCCTCAGCCCCCTCAGCCATGCCTCTGCCCTATAGGTGACAATCTTTTAACTTCTGGGTTACAGATGGTTATTCTTCCTCTTCTTGTATATGAGGCAGCAGCTAAATATGTTGAGGTTGGTTTAGCCAGCTCACTGTTGGTTGGTTGGGTTTTGAGAAGTCTATATCCACTGGTGGACGAAAGGTAGGGCACTCATTGAGAATGTGATCCACGGTCTGTGATGGAGAGCCACATTGGCAGGCTGGAGATGGTCGTAGCCCCCATCGATGCATATTGCTGTTGAAACGACCGACTCCTGTGCAAATTCTGTTCAAGGTGACTCATTCCTTACGTGGAAGATTGCAACCAGGTGGGAGTTCTGTCATAGGGGTGATAGTGAATTGGTCTGGTCTTGGAGTATCAAGCCAGGCAGTGTTCCATGTCTGTGAACACACACTGATGGTTTATAGTACTCAGGGGGTTAAGACACATAGGTGGCACTGTAAACACACTACTACATACAACTTATGTTACAAGAATAAAAGGTTGAGTGATACTCAATGTTTTCAATGTTGAATATATACATGTTGAATATATTCATAAAATACAATGTGTGTAGCATACTAGCAGTTTAGTATTGAATAATAATTAACACATGGTTATAACATAAAAAACAAGTGTCTGAAACATGTTATATACATTAGTCTTTGAAATATGATGAAGAAAAAGATAAAGTGAGGGGATTTTTTTTTAACAAAGTGAGATTTGTTTTAAATTAAAGCAATAACAGCACATTGTTGGAGGAGCACCTCCAATTTTCAAAAGTTTGGAAATTTTTGCACAGGTGTGTAGGTAATTGTCTAGTAAACTATACACGCCAATGGTAATGCTAAAAATTGTGTATGTCATAAAAGAAGCGAGTTTGCAAATAGGATTGGGGATCCCCAATTTTAATTGGACGGCAGTGCTGAAAATGTCAAATTTCTGTCTGCCCATTATGAAATAGCGCCATCTCAAGAAAATGACCTGTGTGATCAGACGGAATAGCTGATGGACGAGTGTAAACACATACAAAGTATTGTAGGCAGGGCCGTACGCAGGATTTATTTTGGGAGGGTGCAGAACGTCGAAAAAGAGGACCTTTTTAAAAAAAAGTGGACCTAACACCCCCTAAAATGGTCCTTTTTTGGACCTTTTGAACATTTCATCACCAAAAAAGTGGACTTTCTTGTCAAAATTTCTCTCAATTTTGGATCTTTTTATCAAAAAATTCAGTAAAAGTGGACCTTTTGCCCCTTTTTGGAATTGGGGGGGGGGGTGCAACCGCTCCCTGCACTCCCCCTGCGTACGGGCCTGATTGTAGGCCTTTGAATTATAATCGAGGATCCCTAATTCTAATTACAATATTCCTTCTTTTGTGATAAATAGAGAACTTTGAGCTTTACAATTCACAGGTCTAGTTTCTTAGCCAACTTAACTACGCAAAAATCACAATTTTTTTTTAAATTGGGGGCGCTCTTCAAAAAAAATGTTCCATTATTGCTTTACCAATGATATTTAATTTACCTGTGCTCAGCCTTATGTAATAATACAGTTATGCTAACATACAAAAATGGAGTGAAATGTATTACTGATTAAATCTAAACCCCAATGGTTACGTTTTTTCTTCAAAATCAATGGTAGTGAATAGTAGCTATCCCCTCAATATGGTTATGCTTACATATTTCATTTGACTGATATGTTCATGGGTAGAAAGTCTGCATAAATGAAGTACTGCTGGCTTTCGCACCTATTCTGTATCATATGTTTTATTCTGTTAACGGAATAAAACACATGGTTCAGAATAAGTGCTAAGGGTATAATGTAATTATGCCAATTATTTTAAAATGCCCATATTTCAGACAAACATTGGTATGACGTAGATTATACTAAATTTATGCCCTACTTGGTGCTTTTACCACAAAAAACTTAAGTTTTGTAG
>JAMKCH010007908.1:0-29986 GCA_023653785.1 Ophioderma brevispina | reverse complement strand
GGGGGTTTTAGGAGTTGTTAAAAAATTGTGAGAAGTAAAGATTTGGCTAAAATCTGTTGCTATTTTTAACAACAATTTGATGTCATGCAATGCATGTTGTTGAATTTAATTTTGTATGTATTTACGTTCTTTGAAAGAGATGAGACACTGATTGTATAATAACCCACATGAAACATCACACACACAAGTGCCCGCGAGTCGCACACATACACACGCGCGCGCGCACGAACACATCGCCTAATTATTATGAATTATACTATTTACTATTAATTTAGTTTATAGTCCACAGTGCAATTTAAACCCATTGCGGTACTGTCAAAATTAGCCAAATTGGCTAAAAAAAACCCAACTACAGAGGGGTAGTTGAATCTTAAATTATTTCAGGATTCTCTCCAAACAAAAGGCTAAACGTTCCCCAAAATATTAATGATTTTTATTATAATACCAAAACAACAACATACAAAAATACAAATAATTCCAACTATTAAAAGAACATTGCACATATTTGAAATTAGATTCGTAAAGGCTAAAATTACAAAAAGTAAACTCGTCACCCCCACACCTTTACTTAATCCAACCGTAAAAATTAGTGGCCAAAAATCATTCCTGATCGGTGTGTATAATTCTTATTGATTCGGTGCGAATTATTAAATATTAATATTTGCACCAAATATCAATCAAACTAGGAATTTTTTTTTCTATATCTACGCTTCTGCTATGCTAAACTATCCCGTGGCGCAACAACTCCACACGGACATTTTGATCTACTAAAACGCTAAAGGTCACGCGAAAGTTGAATTTTCATGCCGAGAAAAACATCACATACCGCAAATAAATTTGGCAGCGCATGGCGCGATAAATTTTCTAAATTGCATTCAATCTGTACGATTTCGCTATTTAAGCCTTTAACTAATTGCTCTTGCTCCAAGAATGCTTGGTTCTAACGTGTTGTGTAGAATAGCAGTTTGACCAGAGGTGGAAATGTATTCTGACGATATCGTACTGGATTTTGAAGAACAGCGTCATATCATGGATTAGACGTTGGTCTGAAAGCGCGAACGACGCAGCTAAGATTTACCATGGCACTAACACTCTGGATCAAATTTTAATCAACAAAAAAAAATTTGTATATACATGAATTCATAGACTCGTACTCATTGATATTAAAAATCAAAGGTCACAGACCAGTCCACAGAGTGCATTCCGTGGGAAACTGCATACGGCGTGCGTTTTCTTGTTTCAAGGCCGATTCCGTTCCGTCGTCTTCTGAATTAATGTCGCCGGCAACATTAATTATAAAATTGTTCTTTTTACCCATAAAAGGACGCCTGATTTGGTCTCAATCATTCAGTGAGGGCTAATGTATAGAAAAGCTTTACAACCATGCAAAAATAGCGATTTTGAAAATCTTGAGGGCGCACTTTTTTTTCAAATGTGCCATTGTCTCTTTAAATACAAGCTGTTTGCCATTTTGGACAGCCTCATGCGTTTATATAGATTTCTGTTGTGAGGTGTGACCATTTTAAGTTGGACACAGCCAGCTAGAATTTAACCAACATTTGTACCGTGAGGTGGTTGCTGCTTCTTCTTCTTGGGATACCATGATGCTACAACTGGGCTGACTGTCCTGATGAATAATTGGTTTTTATTCGTTGATTGAAGCAGGAAACTAATTATTTCTTGAAATGCATGTTTATGGGAGTTGTGTGTAAAAGAGCTGGCTTGACGGAGAGGAACTTTAATCTGATTTTCCTGACGATGTCCGTGCGATTTTGTAGAATAGCGTCCACACATGCATAGCGTCGGTTACCATCGATACTAAGCCACCATTTGATATCATAGCATTAGAAAAAAGAGCTGAGAGAAGCGAATAGAGGAGAGTAAAGGAGTGGGAGAGAGTGCGAGAGTGAAAAGGGAAAGAGGGAAGAGTAAGGGAGGAGTAAAGTTTGGGTAAGACGATCGTTACCTGGTTGCACACTTTTTGGACAGCATCAGTGCGCTCAGTTGTGTCAGATGACCACACACTTGAAGCATACACCAGTTTTGTAAAGATCGATAAGCCCGGGCTTCACTCATTTCAGTACAATGGTCATTGACACTAACTTCCAGGTCAACAAACTAACCGGGGCCTCACATGTAAAGCGTATAATAAATGTTAATAAAGATGCATGGATTTCTCTCCTGATATGTTAATAATTGGACAGATGCTGACATTGAAGTTCATCTGTCAAGTCTTGGACAAGGTAATAATTGTGGAATTTTTTTTTTTTTTTTTTGGATGGTTAGATATCTTCATATGAATTATTCCGGGGGGGGGGGGTTCAAAAAAAGAGACCTGAGCATGTCTCTAGAATTGTCATTAGGTGATCAATTCATCCAATGTCATTCATTCTTCATTCATATCCCTCACAAGGTTATAAAATTTTAACTTTTTAGTGTTCAGATAGAGTATAAACCAACAGCGGAATCTGTTAGAATGATAATTTTTGTGTTGCTATTAAGTTCAAAAAAACAGAATAATAAGTCCATAAAATAGCTCAAATGGAGTGTAATATCATGTTAATATTCCAATTGGTAATTTTCGCTTGGGGCCCCGGGACTCGGATAGCGTGTTTATTTGAATAGGCCTGGTCCTCAGATATGGGATAGTGCATTTGAACAGATCTGGTCTTAGATAGGGTATCATTTCATTCGTTTCTGGTCTCATATATGGTCACCGCCGAACCCTTGTTAACTCGGATGGTTACCCGGGCTCGTGTTCAGGTTACCACCCATCCCGCCTCAACAAATTTATTTAAAAATACAAAACTGGCATTCGATGATAATATACTTTGTGTTCCTATCATAAAGTTAGATCTAAAGCTAATCTATTTTTATGATAATATACATAACATTATGCATGTATTTGTCATCGAATGGCTCCCTCTATGAAATTGGTACGATGTGAAGCCGGGCACATTGCAAGAAAAGGCTTTTTTTTTCACACGTTTGGCGCAGATCTGTACATTTCGGCTAGGAAGTGAATAAACCTATATATAACAACTTAGTTATTAGTCCCACATTCGATACACTGGAGAATTTTAAAATGGTTTTGACGTGTCACTCGGAAAACTTGGTTTGGAATCGATAATTTTTTTCCGATTATAAATTATTCAAAGCAATGAAATTTCTTCTGGGACGTTTAGGTTATATGCAACTTGCAAAAAATTCAAGGACTTCTGTAGCAGTACGTCATTGTTCACGCCTGCAAACTGAGGCTATCATGCTCTCGATAAACAAAAATTACATTGTCCAACCAGCATTCAACAATAAAGGCACCAGCTTGAACAGCTCAACTAACTGCTTTCTTTAACATTAAACACATCTTTCTGGGGATTTTGCTTATTCTTTTGTACACTGTCTGATTTTCTGCATGGACAGATTCAATCAAAACGAGTAAGCTACAGGGATAAAAGCAACGTATTTTGCACAACCTTTTTGGAGTGTTAATCTTTACCTCATGCAGCGATGAAGTGTTTTTATATCTTTGATGTATCTACTACGTTTGTAATTGGTTCCGCATTAGTTCGCACAAGGTCAAGTATTCTAAATCTATAATAGATTATCATAGTTAATCCACAATTCTGTTTAGAAAAAAGTAAACTTGAAGCTTTATTAAAATTGGGTTATATCCTTTTTCATTTAAACTCAGAAAATTGATCTAAATTTCATAAAAATGGTGCAAATTAGTCTTTCATTTGCAACTCGTATACATTTAAGGAAATTGAATCTGTGCTGCATATATCAACAACAAATCCAGAGAAGTGAATACCACTTTCGTTTAGATACTATGCTATTTGAGTGTTACAAGAGGACACTTTCACGGTGCTATTTTACAAGTATTTGCTGCTTAATATTAAGGAATATCCAAACAAAGAAACGCAGCGCCCTGGACTCGAACGCGGGTTATACACCTTCTAATTTTGCCACAAGACCATCCACACACGATTACAATTGATAGCATAAAAATATTTAGATTTAAAGCATATTGTTGGCATTATTGCTCACCAGTTCACCAAAGTGCTCACCTAAAGGCTGTTTTAAAAATAACAATATAATAAAAACTCATTATATTATGGCATCAATAGGAAATACGCAATACTGTTTTACTACCCGGAAAAACGACCCCAGGCAGCTATAGTTCCTCAATGAATTGGATTCTATCATACAACCATAAACAGCGCCAACACGCGTACTTTGTCCTCATGAGTTAACCGTCAAGAAGCGGTTCACTATAAAGCAAATGGGAGACGTGGAAGCTCCGTTTAATTTCTTTAGAAGGCACGAACGCTTATGTTCGCTGATTACCAACAATACAACCGACCGATCAGGCGGACGCTATTTCGTCGCACTTACCGATGTCAAAGTTCCATACTAAATATTCAAGTATTACAAACTGTGTACTACGACTGTGCTAGATACGTCACAATCGTCTTAGCAACTAACCTACGAACATGCTATACCCTGCTATTTGAAGCCATTTTGAAACTGCAAAAAACTCCGTGCCCGATTCTATGCGACGATAAACTTTCTGCATAAAACCCCATGCCTGATGATGTTCTGGATTATAAAAAGATCATTTTTATATCGAGGGGGCGCCTGGCGAATCAACGATAAAGTGCATTTTTCCGTGCCGTAGTTTTTTTAGTGTTGTAATGGGGGCTTGGGCGGTAACATTCAAGCGTCCGCCAGTGATCTCGTTGAATCTAGAGGGCCGAACGACCCCTAGCCTTTTATTACTCCAACTCTATGGCACTTTAGTTACAATATGCTCATCCCCCAAGGCCGCACGGTCTGTGGATTGTACTTGTACGTATATTGACATGAACTGAGTCCTTGTTTGATCTGGGTATTCAATCGTCGCCGCGTCACATACTGACGTATATGGGCAAGCCATAAAGGCCATAACGTATTGCTGCAACGCGTTGCGATAAAGTAGCAACGCGTTTGCGACATTTCAGCAACTCGTTGCTGTGTCGGCCAATCACAATCATGATGTCTTTGACGTATTTCAAAAATAGCGCCCACACGCGTTGCTAGATCTTTGCCAAGCGCCCGGGGGTTGCGGAACCTTCCACAAACGCGTGTGCGAACATTCACACCGATCTGCGAGCTTCACAACGCGTTGCAATCTTCACCAACGCGGTTGCAAAGTGTAACAACCATAAGGGTCATAACGTATTGCACACGCACCGCGTTGTGAGAAGTATCAATGCGTTTTTCGACATTTCCGGCACGCGTTTCGGCACGGCCAATCAAAATCATGAATTTCTGTGACGTATTTCAAAAAATAGATCCACAACGCGTGTCGCATACGTTATGACCTTATGGCTTTCACAACGCTTTGCAAACCATCACAACGCGTTGCGAGCCTTCACAACTCGTTGTAAACTTCAACAACGCGTTGTGAAGGCATAAGGGTCATAACGTATTGCTGCAACGCGTTGTGTGAAGGTTTTGCAACGCGTTGTTAAGGCACGCAACGCGTGTGAGATTTATATTTTTGAAATACGTCACAGAAATTCATGATTTTGATTGGACGACACGCAACGCGTTGCTGAAATTCGCAACGCGGTGCCGAAATGGTCGCAACGCGTTGCCGAAATGTCGCAACGCGTTTGTGACTTTCTCACAACGCGTTGCGGCAAGACGTTTATGACCCTTATTGGCTTGTTAACCTAGCAACGCGTTGTGAAGCTTGCAAAGCGTTGTGAGCCGCAACGCGTTGTGAAGGTTTGACCAACGCGTGCAAAGTATCTAGCAACGCCGTTGGTGGGTCTATTTTTTGAAAATACGTCCAGAAATTTCATGATTGTGATTGGCCGACATAGCAACTGCGTTGCATTGAAAATGGTCGCAAACGCTGTGACGAAATGTCGCACGCGTTGCTACTTCTCGCACACGCGTTGCAGCAATACGTTATGGCTTGTGGTGGCCATAGGAGTATTGACAAAATACGCATTCAAAAAGCGGTTGAGATTTGGCTAGTTTGAATTTGCCGATTTTGTGAATTAAAACATATAGTCCCATTAGAACCTAGTGGAAAAATCGCCGAAATAAGTTAAATTTCAAATATATTTAACTTAAACCAGCTTCCAACCCTTGATTAGCTATGCGAAAGATGATGTTCAATAAAATACGTCACTATGTGAAAACGACAAAATAGCAATTCAACATGTAATAACAAATAAGACGCGCAAATACGTCGTTAGGTGACGCGTTTGCGCAAATACGTTCACTATGTGAAAACGACAAAATCCCATTCTACAGTGATGGCAATAAACGTCGCACAAATACGTCACTATGTGAGCGCCGGCGAATATTTAAAATTGCAGATACGATGCTACGGACTTGCGCAGTATAGATTTTCGACAAATACGTCGGTATGTGATGCGGACATTTTAAACGTTTGTAAATACGTCATAATTAGTAATGAATATTTACCAATAAGGCCACTTTGAGTTAAAATTTGGTGAATATGTAGAATAATACAAAATAAACGTACATGCCAACTTTCTCAAAAAAGTCCAAAATGTCGAATACGTCACTATGTGACGCGGCCGACGATATATCATACCCAAAAAAGCAGGGGGTGTATTTTCTAAATACATTGGTGAATGAAATCTACTGAACTCTGCCAAGGGAATTGAGATTTTACTAGCTCATAGTGATGGCCGTATTGAATCTCGGCAACTTCTCTATTATCAGCTTTGCAGTATTTTTGTTGTCAGATCTAGGATCATCATCATCATCAGCAGCAGCAGCAGCATTATCATCATGAGTATGTTCATAATAAGCATAATATTTGAACGACATGTATCATATACGCATTATTTTAAGTTATAAAACCAGAACGGAATGTATCTTTATCAAAAAGGCCTTTAGAACTTTCAAACTTTTCAGAAGATCAATTAATGATAGTGAAGCTACAAAGAATCCATACATGGAAACGGAATATGTCCATTGAAAATGAATAGAGGCATATGATATCAAGAATTCTACACATTAACCACAGTATATATCAAGCATTAAATTATTTGCCTGCTTCTGTTTAAATCAAAACGTTACATTGTCTGTTTTCAAATCGATCACTTCCTTAGATTTGCTAATTAGTAACAAAATAAAATGAAAATGATATGCACCATACTAACAAAATATAAATATAAAATGAACCCACGAGTCAAAAAAGTAAAACTTCCCGTGCTAGCTACATAGCACTCCATGAGACCCGCCACTTTGTAAGTTAAATATGTGTTGTCATTATCGTGTATAGACCATTTCCTACATGTGACAAAATCAACCTAGGAAAAACCCTATTTTGCTCCACTTGCACAAATAGTTTTACAAATATTCCAATAAATCTACACTGTAAGTGTGACTTAAAAGTGAATAACTAAAATAGGTTTCATTGTTGTGGTCAATTATTGTCACATAGGCTATATAAGCGTGCAGTGTACAATTTTACGGAAATACATTTACGACACATTGGAATAGTAATTACCATAGCAAAATGCATTGGTGAGTGTGGCTAAAGGGCTAAGGGTTGTCGAATGTCGTACAATAACCTACGCTGACCAATGTCTACGATTGTGTTACGAATGAGCTTCCCGAAAGCATGAAAGTCACAACAAAGCCGAAAATTATGTTTAGTATATACTGTGCATTGTTACGACTCAAGTTTCGCGAACGGACCATTGGTTTGAGGAGTTCAGAGAGGGCTTTCTGTTTTCTACTCCATTAGGCACACCTGTCTCAGTTCAAGGATGGGGACGTATGGTTTACATATTGCAAATATGGTCGTATGCAGTCTCGTTCAGATCTACCGCAATTCCAGTTGAGTGTAAAAAGCAAAGGCCAACTCATTCATGGTCATTTTCACCCAAATATCAATTTACACTACACAAAATAATCAAATTCATAATTAATTATAAATTTGAAATTTTATCTTACTCATGATGGCGTTTAAATTAGTTTTGAGCATCGTGACAATATTCATATCAGCTGAAATTAAATCAGTTCCAAAGTCAATTTTTTGTTTCCCCCTTCGGTACAGAATGGGGCTTCCCGGTCCGTGCCCAAAAGTAACTCCCTGAAAAAATGGGACATACAAGATTGTACGGCCGATCCTGGGATTGGTGCGCATATTTGATACAGAAGAACTTGATCGGCATTGTGCTCGCGTCCAATACCAAGATGGCAATCCGGGAGAAGACATTTGCAGAATCAATGTGAACGTTACCGGCATTGATTATAGCGGAGGCGAAATGAAGTCAAAACCGCTATTCTTCTTGGTTTTTACCAAAGGAACAGATCATTCTACTTGGATTGATTCTAACCGTAAGTACTCCTAAAGTGAAATCCTTAAAGCACTATTAGCACATTTTTTTGAAGATGCGCCCTTAAATTTTCAAACATGTTGAGATTCTTACACGGTTACATTGGTGGTAACGGTTCTAGTAAGTAAACTTATAATGTGAAATGGTTAAGCTCGAAAATGTTATGTGTAACAAACGAAAAGAATTTTGTATTAGAATAATTTAATATCGGCGATCCCGATAATTCAACGGATGCTGAAACGGCCATTCATGGGAAAAAAATTAGCCGGGAAAATCGCCGCCAGCTACATATTATACGCTAACCATTAGTTGTTTTATGGGTTCAGGCAGTCAAGTTAGAGGTTATTTTCTTGAGGTGGCCCTATTTCATCATGTGGACGGACATAAACGTAGCATTTCCAGCTCCGCTGTTAAGTCCAATCTGGATCCCAATTTAATTAAAAAATCGCTATTTTATGATAAATCGATTTTAGCATTCTCGTTTGCAGGTATAGTTTTCGTGAACCATTACCAACATAACTCTGACAAAATGTCACATTTTGAAAATTGGGGCGCCTCCAAAAATGTGCTATATTTACTGAAAGGTGCAGTTTGATTATGCCCCAGCTTAGCTTATATTTCGGGCAAAGCTCCCACAATGTTGCCAGGAAGCAAAATATTAAAATTCGACTGCAATATGAGTATAATTTATTAGCACATGCGAATTAACAAGAATCGGTTCACAATGAAACCTTATGTCTTGGGCTGTGTTCTTGTTGGACACACCCATGCGAAAATAAATCATGTTTCATTAGAAATTCTGGAAACATCAAGCATTTCCCTTCAGCAATAAGAGATCTTTCAGCAATCAGCGCTAGCCTATATCAGTCTATGTTCTAGGACTAGGCCATAGGTCTACCGCATTGCCAGTCACAAGGGCCTAGGACCAAGCACCATGCAGGTTCGCTGGACATAGCTGTATGTATTAGACTCATGATCATGCTAACTGTTACATTAGACCTCTTTCATGATTCACGTGCCAGGGACAATGACATGACAAAAGAATATGGCCAGGACCATTAGTAAGGTTTCAGTTAGGCAATTTAATCTCTATGATTAGCAATATCGAGGGGCTAGAAGAAAGAATCAGAAAGATCATATTAGGCATGCATCTTTTTGTTGATTTGTAGTTTGTGAAGGTTGCGGGTTAGGATGCCAAATAAGCTAATTCAGTTAGCGTTATTGCTGTATCGCTTAAGGCGCGGCTTCCAGTGGGTTACTGACTGCATTCAGTCACGATGCATAGTTTTAATTAGCCCTCTTACTCAAACGGTTTCATGAGTTACGCAAAGATATGCCGCCTATGTGTTAAGCGACACGATTGCAAACATTCGCAATACCCCGTACACCGTGATAATCGATCGGTCAATACAGCCCCATTGATAAGAGGTTCGTGACCTTCACGGGTGGTCCTGGGTCGCGAGAACCCACTGATCCAATTATACATGCTGGTTATTTCCTGACTAATTGAAAAAGTTTGCCTTTGCCTAGTAGATAAAATTTAATCATTTTGCGTTTTGCGTGCACAAATGTAGTTTTAATCAAGAAAGAAAATGTTGCTAATATATGAGAAAAAATCAGCCCAGGTGATATCTTAAACACGATACGCTGTCACACTAGAGTTTATTTTGAGGTATTTGGATAACCATGTACATATACATGGAAATTGGTGAGGGCTTTAAAGGGAATTACCAAAGTGGACTAGATTATAGGAGAGAAGAGAGTGAGTATGAGAGAGTGAGAGTTAGCAGGGTGAGAGCAGGTGGGATATGTGCGGCCCGACTCCGAACTCGGGGGCTTGGGAACTGATTTGGCTTTTAAATTAGAGCCTTCGGGATATTGTTGCCTGTTTTAAATATTGAATATTCGGTCCCTGGATTATTCTTCGATGATAAAGTCGTCTTTGTCAAGCTGATATCAACCAAATCAACGATCAAAAACTGAATTCCCACTGGCACGCAGTTTTGTGAAAAATCGGCACGCAGCGAAACAAAAGATAACTCCAAAAAAAACAAATACGGGTTTTAATCGAAGTTTCTGTACCTTGTATTAAATTGGATGTTTGTGTAAATTTATAACAGTTTAAAAATCAACAACTTAGACGTAAGAACAAGAGATAGTACATCGTGAAATGATAAACTTTAACAAAATATACATAGGCCGAAAAAATCACATTTACGCATTTCTTTCCTTTTTTCAAGGATTTCACTAGAATTTGTAAAAACATTGGCTTTTTTTTTTAAAAATGATCAACAAAAAAGAAGAAAAAAAAAGAAAATATGGCAGTAAAGAGGCCGAAATAAATGTTCTACAAGACAATAAAAGGAAGCGCACACAGCTTTTTTTGACAAACGCATAGTGTTAGGGTTTGAGTACGTAAAAACCAAGAAAAATAACTGTTTGGGCCTACTACAGGTATCTGAAAACTTAACATTAAACCTTTGTTTGCAAACTGATTTAACCAAACATTGGAGTTATTTGAGGCATTTTAGCCCAGGAAGCTAGCAGAACTATTATTAACCATTCAAGTACAAGAAGGTTGAGTATTAAAAGTGTAGACAGATGACAGAAACCCCTGAAACAAATTTAAGTTGCCACAATGGTGGCCTTAAGGTTTCACACCAGTAAAGAATGTCCTATTTTCCTGTACAAAATGGGCGAGATGAAAACTCATTTTCTCCTCAATGGGCGAGCATCTCAGACCTCAAAGCTAAGATTCTGCTTGAAGATCATCATCTTTCCTACCTGATCAGTCATGAAATTAGGGTACTTATCCCCAATTTTTTCGAGCTACTAGACCGCGAAGACTAGCAGCACTGTGCACCCTGGAGGTCAGAGCACTTTTTCAGTAAGGTGTTTCCTGTAAGGAATACGGTTTAATTAAGTCTGTCAGATCAAAATAAAACGTATTAAAAAATTTTTTTCAATGCTGCCATTTTTTTTGATATTCCTCACACATGTTTATACCTAAATAGCAACCATGATTTGAACCCAGATCTCACCATTTTCTCTCAGTGTGTAGGGTATACTTAGTCGACGGTCACCAAAAACAAAAACACTCATTGCAGTGGGGGCTGGACCATACTGTTCTCCTGTATTTACTGGTGTGAAATCTTAGAGAGGGGCCAAGACAAAGTTTGACAGGGTCACTTTTTGAATTGATCCAATCATGTTGAAAAGTATACCAGTCATTTGTCTAACCACAAGGATTAGGAAGGTATATTTGTAATATCCACAACGTAAAGTTTAAGAGTGTTTTATTTCGAGCAGCGAAAAAACAAGTATCCCTGCCGAATTAAATGGTTGAATCCACCTTCTAGGGCTGCTAGGCAATTATTTATTGCAGTCCGTTTGAAACCAATCACAGATGCGGGTTTATTGGTCTGTTGTTTTCCCATCGGTCAATCACGTCCGGCGTGGTTTGGTTTTAGCCGCCATTTTTAAGATGGGCTCACTCTCTGTCACGGGTCGAAGGGAAAGGGAGCGTGGCATATTTTTGCTTCCCACCCACCTCTCCCAACTAATGTGTAGTTTAGGCATTTTTAACGTTTGTTTTCAAAAATATTGTACACTTAAACTGATGAAGATTGAAATTTTTGAAAAAAATGGATATCCTAATAGTTATTTATGTAAATCAATTAAGTAAGGCATTTGATTAATTATACTACTTTGTGAGACGTCTAAAAGAATGGTTTAAGGCGGAGAAGTTAACGTGTGGGTATGTTATTTTTCCTTTAAAGTTCATACAAAGGTTTAAATATTTATAAATAATTGATGTAAATCTAAAAATATATAATGCCTCGTAGTCACCTGCAAGAAATGCCTGCGGACAGCGCTTGGAGCAGATGTATGGAATTACCAACAATTTAAGGTTTCAGCCATTTAAGTCATTTGTTCATCCTTCCTCATGTTGTATGTTACCCCTTTGGTTCAAAGGTTTGGCACCGAGTGGAGTTAATGTCTTGGAGTTGCCCACTTCCAAGCCCTGCGTGCGTGATTATTTTATGCGTTGTAAGTCCGCGGCAAACCTCCTCTGCTCTATACCATTTTGAACTTCCAGGTTTTTGTACAAAAATTAAAAGGGGGGGGGGGGGTCGTAGGGGGAGTCTTGGGGTTAGAGCACTCCAAGGGGAAATTGTTAGGCATAACCTTTCATTAAATCTAGTCATTGTGCTGGCATTTTGAACATTAACTATGTTCACACATATGGCTGATGAATCCTTGGCGTGTGATCAAGGACCAATTGGGTTCAGATTTAAGTCGACCAAATTAAAATGATCCTTTCAGATGACAGTGAAGCACGATCCTTCTTGTTCTGCGTATGTTTCTTATTGCTGGTAATTATAAGCTAAAAACAGCAAAAATCCAATTAAAAAGGGTCAATTTTCAGTTGTACAGGGTTCAAGTTTTTAGTGCTCCGATTGGATAAAAAATGGTGCAAAATTATGTGGAGCTCATAGGATCAAAATAAGGATAGTTGTGAGTGTGTCAAATGCTTGCCTTAAGAAAGTAGGGGGGAAACAAGGTTAAGCCCCATTGTAATGCATGGACGTTGACCTTCTTGGCCCCAACATCGGCAACTAAGAATTTTTAGACAGTCAAACTATTCCTTATTTTAAATCCTATGAACTCCATCAACAATTTGCACAATTTTTTTATCTAAATCGGAGCAGCTTTAAAATTTGACCCTATTACAATGAAAAATTGACCCTTTTTATTGATGTTGGCTGTTTTAGCCTATAACTCTTAAACTTATTTACGTGTAGATTGATAAACTTACCTTCCTGAATCCTTGTGGTTCGCCAAATGACATGGTATACTTCAACAAAGATTGGATCAATTTAAAAATTGACCCCTGTTACAAAACTTGTTTTGGCCCCCGTTCATTAAGGCACCATTTGGCCTTAAGAATCACGTTTCAGGGGTCCTGTCAGTCTGTCAACATATTACCACTCAAACCTTTAGTACTGGAGATGCTGTTACAAAATTCTGTAGCTCCGAGGTTATTTCTGGAGAGAAAATCCTATCAGTAAATCACAAAAAACATTAAGCATCCTGTTTTCGGATAAATATGGAAACATAACTTGTCTTTTCGGCCATATTCGGTGGGTAAGTGTATATAATGTTATTACTGATAAATGTAAGAAATTATAGTTATAGGAAATTGCATAAAAACAAAACAACAACGATGAAAAAATGTACAATGAACAGTACATTTGGTGTTGTACTATGCATTGTATTTCCATCTCAAGTTAAATAGTGTTAATAATAAAGTCATTATTGTGATCATCATTTACAGCACAGCGTGTATTTTATGTTGTGCTCGGGCCTTTACACAGAAAAAAGGTTCTTTTTTAACAAGTCCCTATACACAAAAAGCGGTTTGAAAATATTAAGATTTCCATCAGTTTCAAATTATAAACACTTTTTTTATTGTGTTGACAATGTTCTACCTTTAATAGGCCCAATAAAGCGGAAGCATTTTTACAAACAGAACAGTATAACTACATGCACAAATAATATATCGCAGAAAACGTGAACAATGTAATGAAAACAGTATTTAAGGTATTGAGATACCAGTTATAACTACATTGAAAATTATACTTTCCATTATATTTTAGGGGATGAGATCTACCGTGAAGTATGCATGGAATGGGCTGAGGGATATGGAAGGCGCAACGTGATCTGTCTGTTAGCCGACAAGTTCAACGGAGCCGATCCATAGGTCTACCGGCCTATATACACGTGCTGAGTAATGAACTAAAACTTTCTTGGAAACCTATGGGCGCTATCTTGTCTATAAAAGTCTTAGAAGTAAATGATTGTATCCTATAATTTCTGTTGTGTCCAAGACCATATTTTGTTTTAATTATTTTAATGAGGTAAAACCAGTTCTTACCTACATAAACCAAACGTAAATGCTAACCCTTTAACCCTTCTTTTCCGGGCTGAGCTCTATATCGTCTAAGTATATACATGATATAAAGGCGCAACCTGATCTGTTGTAGCGGACAAGTCGCGGAAGCGATCTCATGTTGTTACGCCTGCGATACACAGTGGTGAGTAACATATTATAAAACTAATTCTTGAACCTCTACATAGTTTTTGTCTATAAAAGTATCAAGATTAAAGTGATGTTTCGTTCTATAGCTTTTGGTTTGTCCAGCCATGAAATTTTGTTATTATTTTCATCAGTGAAGATCAATTATTAAATTAGTATAGTTTCCTACAGTTCAAAAAGTGTGTTCAAAATGATCAGTACGTGATTTATGTGTATAATGGGGAAATACAATCGGATGTCCCGTAAATGAGAAAAATAGTATAGTAATGAACTGATGTGTGACAGTAAATAGTTATTTCTAACAATGCATATCATAGTGTTGACGTTTGATAATTAAAAAATGTACTTAAAAGAAGTTTTTAAACCCGCCTTACTTCGAGAATACACTTCAAAACTACATTCTGTGTGTGTTAAAATTGTAAAGGTTGTTGACCCATGTGTATGGGTATCAAGGCTAGCGTGCAAGTGAGAGGCGGTAATAAAGACCAATTAAAGTTATTATTTGCGCTACCAACAGGAAAGCAAACATTTGTTATCCGTCAATGTATTAACGCTTAGGGCAGTATCGTAGCGATGCAAATCAGACATTCAAACACTGCTTCAGCACTAGATTTTATGGAGTGATACGGGCAAAATGTTTTGTATCCTATGACCTTTATCCAAACTCCTAGCATCGTTACTGTATGCTAGCTTCAGTAACAACTGGAAGACGCGCCTAAACGGTACATCAGATATATGCAAAATGCCTTTGCTATATGAAATGCCATCATAGCATGCATTCTTGGGGTCAAATGTCATTGTAGAAAGTTGACGGGGCATTCTTTGTAAAAGTTGTCCAAAAATCTAATACTACCAAATCGTACTGGGACATGTTGAACACAATACACGAACGGAAAGACCAACTACTGTGCAACACACGTTTGAAATTTCACTATGAAGTTGACATTGAACAAAAACGTCTTTAAATTAGTAATAGTTTAGTACTGATATGCCATGAGTAAAACTAAAGTTGATAAATTCCAGTAGTGTTACTTTAAATAAGACTCTCACAGAAAACATGGAATGCAATGTTTGTCGAGTCCTTGGCATAAATTGGAGTCCTGGGTGTTTTGGATATTTAACCTGTTTAATCTAAATAAAACATAATGTGATATAATTTTAAAACATGTTCGTTTTTCGTAGATATCCATGACTGAAAACAAAGCCGGAAATTGATTCCAACTATTTAAATGTTTTTTTTTTTTTTAAAAAAAAAAAAAAAAAAAGAAATTGTATTTTTCTGAAGGTGCCAAAATTCGGCATTGGTCTTTCACAATGTTATCAACATTAACACGGTATATATATTGATTAAATCTTTCCCTGGAGATGGCCTGTGCACGTTAGTGCTTGAAAAAAAAACAGTGCGGTTGGCCGGATTCAAACCGTCGAACCGTCGTTTTACTAGCACGACGCTCTTACTGAGCTTTCAAGGCAAGGTTGATAGAGGAGCGATATTAGGTGTTAGGGTCCAAAATGCGTCCAAATATAAATCGGAATATGTAATTACAGTTCTGATGCCGTTCCGCTAGAAAGCGAAGGACACATTTTTACCTAACACTTATATGTATCATCTGAAATCTCAGTTCTTATCTTTTTTGCTACAAAGATTATTTACATCGGTTAAGTGTAGACAAAGCTACATTCATGTGAATCAAGTAGACGTGTTTGCGCCCTGTCCCTGGAAATCAATTGTCCAAGAAAATCTGGCTATTATTGTCTACAGATAAATATATGCCCTCTTAGGTCTCATCACTCATATCAATAATTTGAAAAATAAAACGGATGCATGTCTCGTTTGGAGGGGTTGAATGAATAATACCATATAAGAACGACTCGGTGACAACCTTTTGAGCTTTAAAGTATTAGCTATATGTAGACCAAAATCATGGCCCCATCTTGAAAAAAAAGCGTTACAAATACAACTTACCATTCATTAATCACTAGCTTTTACACCTTTAAGATACCACGTTACTTGATTTAAACATAGACATAGCCCTTACCATCATGTTGGGAGTCATTGCTTTGTGATTTTTTTTGTTGGGGCCGTGCATTCATATGGAATCCATGTATTAGAGGGAAACTGTCTATTGATTCAAAAGACTGTAGCTCGGCCCATACTTACCGATTGGAATTATCTATGCAGCAATTAAAGATAATGAAAATAGGCTTTCCGATGATATCAGATATATTAGATAGTATTACAAATTCAAAATGGCGACACAATCAGGGACAAGTTTTTTTACTCACCCTGTATATCTTTTCTTGTTTTTAAGCTATTCCTGCAAATTCCCACATTTGTGACCTTTCGTGAATCACTGATAGTTCCTTATCAATTTTCTGTTTGATATTCTTTTGAACTGCCCGACAGTACTTAGAGTACGTTGGAAAAATTAAAATGTTGGAAATATTTTGTCTGCAGTTTTGTTTGGCCCTTTCGTGTGTAACAATCAGGCAAATGAAGCACCATGCTAAAATGTCACATCAATTTTATATTGTTTTTTAAGATTATCTCAGTTCACAGTTTTCTCAGGAAAACATTCAGCAATACAAGCTTTAAAACTGTCCATTTTTTTTGGTTGTTGTTTGCTAACTTGTGTTTCTTTTTTGTTGGTAGAACTACGTATACCCGAGTGGCTCCCAGCTCTTCCAGGAAAAAACCAGGAGTGGATAATCCAGCTTATATCTAGATTTTAATGACATCAAGAAGTCAACTTCTCCTGACAAAAAAGCTTTTCCAGTACAAATGCCAGGATTTTTGTCCAGCTTATTCCAATTATTCCTAGCTTTAATATTCATCTAAAACTGTCAAAATTTACCGCTGGCATTTTCTGCATATTATGTGATTATTCTTAATTTTTATTGCAAAAAAGGAACCACCCAGAAGATTCTGAAATTATTCTAGAATTTCCAAGCTTATTTTTTCATGGGAAACGTAATCACCAATCCGTATTGCTTTCTACGGGTAACAGAAACACAACTGAATGTCATTTAGTTTAGGCAGCTAACCTTTTAGTGCACAAATACATATTTGCAGAACTCATTTTCAGAGCCGGGGAATATTTTACAAAGTTCATTCTGTATCTTCACTCATGCTGAAGGCCCCTCTCCTGTCTTGTGGCACTTCAAATCTAAACATACCTCATTCTTGAAGACAATGACATTGCTTGCCGCCCTTTTTGTCCCTTAAAAGACTATCGAATGACATATTTATCTCTTTTTTTCATCGTTTCCAGATGGAAGTAGGTACACTTCCTGGAACACGACTATACGACTTACTTGGCTGTCCACCTTGCATCCAGTTTCCAAGGGATAATCCTATCTTTTATGAACATGTCAACTACTTGATCCAAAACTGCTGTGTGCCAAAGGCTTGAAGAGTTTCGAGAAAGCCATGAAGAGCTTCTAGTCATTTCGTATCGATATTGGCCCATTCGTCTTGTATGATCAGGGAGATTAGCTAGGGATCTCTTGATATACAACGAGACAAACAAAACATAAATTGAACTATCACGTACACATGCACCACTTATAAACGCCTTAACCTCATCTCACAGTTCGGTAATAATGTCTAGTGAGGACGAAACTCAGCTACGGTCGATACGGAATAAATACTAAATGAGGTAGTAAGGCAAGACATATATGTGAAATTTTAACTACTTAGTTATCCAGGTTAGACAAGGAGTATATTTATTAATCTACCCTGAGATGCCAGCGCACGTTAGTGTTGAAAAAAAAAAAAAAACAGTGGACTTGGACGGACTCGAACCGGCGAAGATTAAAGCAATAGCAGCACTTTTTTGAAGAAGAGCACCAATTTTCAAAATTTTGATATTTTTGCACAGTTTTTGTTGGTAATGGCTAACGAATTCTACCTGCGAACGCAATGCCTTAAAAAATACGTATTTTATCATTAAAATAAAACGATTTGGAATTAGAATTGGGCCTGGAATTGGGATCCCTGATGGTACCTAACGGCGCAGAGGCTGGAATGCTAATTAATGTCCACATGATGAAATAGTGTACCTCAGAAAATAAATTAATAATTGACTTGCCTGACCGACGGAACAAAACTAATGCTGGCATGACATGTACATGTCGCTATTTCCCGGGTATTCATATTGGATGCGGCGATTACGCAAGCCATTGAATGATTATCGGAGATCTCCGGAATTAATTATTTCTATTAAACTTCCTTCTTTTGCGACACAGAGAGAATTTCGAGCTCCGCCATTCACAGGTATGTTTACTTGCCAATACAATTAAAACCGTGCAAACATCTTAAAAATATTTGGAAAATTTGGGCGCTCTTCCAAAAAAGGTGCTGTTGTTATTGTTTAATAGAGTATACAAAGACCATGGTGATTAAGGGTGGATGTTAACTTTTTGTTTAAAGGTGGCAACGAGAGATTTCAATTAACAGGTGTCACAAAAAAAATAAAAAAATGTGGAAAAATTCGATTGGTACTGGTGTACGCTTTATATCAACAATATCCCCAATCTGTAGGATTAGTGGCGAGAACTGTTTCTTTGTGTACAAAAAGTATGACATTTTTAATTTCCATTGAAATATAGGGCATATACAAATCCCTTTTTGTTCATTTTAAATTATTCTGTAAACTATGAAGGTAGGGGCTCTTTTGCGCGTCTTCAATCTAGAGGAAACACTAATATCGGAGCAACTATGGATGACTTGAAATCTCTCGTTGTGCACCTTGAAGGGGAGGGGGGTGACCTATGCACTTTCCCGAGGGAATATGTGCACGAAATTTATACCATATGTGAAGGGGCATAAGAAAAACACCCAATCAGCAAATAAAAAGAAATTTGTTATTTCGGCTGCAAATGATAGGGAAGGGAATATAGGTTTTAAAACACCCGAACATTGGGGCAAAAGACGGAAAATCCATTGAACCTGGAAAACTTATTTCATTCAATATCCTACTCTTGAAGACCCAAACTGTATTTTTACGGGTGTTGCCAAAAAAAAAAATCCATGCGAATAATGTGGCCCGCGCGAAAAACAATTTTTTTGGGTCCATAGGAACCCTCTTTGGTCAAGTAAGTGTTCAAGAAAATGGAGCACAGAAACACATTCTACATGAGACAGGCTTCAGTGCTCCCCAATCACTAGGGGTGCTTGGGTGTATTTAGTGTCTATATGAGCAACATACCATTAAAAGGAGAAATTGGATTGAGACTGTAGTTCGATGTTTATATGAGTTATACATTGCTAGATTAGCTATTTTCGTTAAACACTTTTCACAAAGGTACGCCTTGAGATTAATTCAGGGTCATCAAATAATGCACGAATCATAGATAATGCACGCGGGTCAGATGATAATGCACGGATCACCACGAATTACTACTTCTAGTAGGATCGATGACTTCAATAGGTTGATATCGCCTTAGTGCTCAATATCAAAGCATCGGTCTGCATCGTATTACACAATCAAAACAAGTAGTCTAGAATTAGTTTAATTGAGGTTTAAAAGTAAAAGAATTAAGCTGATGCCGTATTGGCAACAATCTTGGATTTCTCCAGTGTTAACAAAAAAATGCCAGACTCACGTTCTACTGGCTAAAGAACTATTCATACTTTAATATCCCATTTAATAATTTGTGCATGATGTTACCCAATGTAGTACATATAATATTGGTTAAGGGTAGAAGTTTTATCTTTAAAGGCGACCGTTTTGGCTGCCCATCTTTAATGCGAAGATGCTATTAAGACTCAAAGTCAGATAAGAGTTTGTATGGCAAGGAATAAATTAAAATAAAAAATTATATCGCCTCCTCTCGATCTAATGGCTGTGATTTTGGAAAGTGATTTACACCGCGTGATCGTCATTGCACTCTCTTAAATACCAAGATGCCAGGCAGTTTATAGGTCTACCCGCCATTGCCAGTCACAAGGGCTAGGCCGAGAACCATGAGGTAGCTGTCATAGCTGTATACGTATGTATAAGACTCATGAATACCCCTTGCTAACTGTTACCATAGACTCTTTTCATGATAAGGGGGGACGGATTTTGTTGTAGCTAGGGATCTCTGAGTAATATTACAACGAGACAAACAGAAAAATAATTGAACTATTCACGTACCACATTGCACCACTATACGCCTTAACCTCATTCTCACGTTCGGTCAGACGTTCGAGTGAGGACGACACTCAGCTAGTCGATACGGAACTAAATACTAAATGACTGGGTAGGTGGGTAGGTGGTAAGTAAGGCAAGACATATATTGAAATTTTAATACTTAGTTCTCCAGGTAGACAAGGATGTTATATTTATTAATCTTACCATGGAGCTGGACAGCGCACGTTAGTGTTGGAAAAAAAAAAACATGTGCGCTTGGCAGGACTCGAACGGCCGAAGATTACAAATCAATAACAGACACATTTTGAGAGCGCCCCAATTTTCAAAATTGATATTTTGCACCATTTGTTGGATTGGCTAACGAAAATCTATACCTGCGAACGCCAATGCTAAAAATACGTATTTATCATAAAATAACGATTGGAATAGAAATTGGGCCCTGGAATTGGATCCCTGATTGTACCTAACGGCCAGAGATGGAAGTAAGTAATGTCCTTCCATGATGAAAAATAGTGCTACCTCAAGAAAATAACTACTAATTTGACTGCCCTGAACGAAGGATAACTAATGGATGCGCATAGACCACTGATGGGTTATTTCACGGTTATTCATATTGGATGGCGTTTACAGCCGCCATTGAATTATTATCGGAGATCTCCGAGATTAATTATTCTAGTTACAAAATTCCCTTCTTTTGAGCACCACAGAGAGAATTTTTGAGCTCTACCATTAACAGGTAGAGTTTACTGCATACAAATACCAAACAACCGTGCAAAACATCTAAAATATTGAGAAATGGGGGCGTTCTTCCAAAAAGGTGATGTTATTGCTTTAATAAAGTATTACAAAGACATTGTGATAAGGGGGATTGCTTTAAAGGTGCAACGAGAGATTTACAAAATAAAAAGGTGTCCCGAAAAAAAAAAAAAAAATGTGAAATTCTGATTTTGGAACTGTTGTAAAGGCTTATATCAAAAATATCCCCATCTGTAGGATTAAGCTGAGAACTGTTTTTTGGTACAAAAATTATGAAATTTCTAATTGTTTTTCTATGAACTATTAGAATATACAAATCAAGTTTTTGTTTTCATTTTAATTATTTCTGTGAACTATATCAAAGGTCGGGGATCTTTGAGCGTCTATCTAGATGAAATCACTACTTATATCGCGAAATAGGATGACTTTGAAATCCCTAGTTGCACCTTTAAGGGAGGGGGGTGGTTACCCCACTGACCTTCCCAAAGGAATATTGCACAAAATTTCTACCGATATGTGAAGGGTCTAAGAAAACACCCACTCAGGCATTAAAAACGAAATTTGTTATTTCGGCTGCAAATTTATAGGGAGGACATATTGTTTTAAAAACACACGAACATGGGCAAAAAATACGGAAAATTCCATTGAACCTGGAAAAACTTATTTAATGTCAATATCCTACTATTGAAAGACCCAAACATGTATTTTTACGGGGGTTGCCAAAAAAAAAAAAATCCCATGCGTAATGTGGCCAGCGCGAAAAAAAAAACATTTTTTGGGTCCATAGGAAACCCCTCCCTGTCAAAACTTAAATGTAAGAAAACTAGGAGCAAAGAAAACATTCTACATGAGACAGGGGCTTCAGTGTCCCCAATCACATTGCGGTGCTTGGGTGTTGTATTTAGTGTCTATATGAGCAACATGAAAAGGAGAAAGGATGAGACTGTATGTTCGATGTTTTATATGGGATACACTTGCTAGATTAGCGATTGTCGTTAAACACTTTCACAAATGTACTGACTTGAAGATCATGCACGGGTCATCAAATAAGGCACGAATCATCCGTAATGCACGCGGGTATTGATAATGCACGGATCACCACGAATTACTACTTCTAGTAGGATCTATGCCTTCAATAGGTTGATATAGACTTACTGCTCAATATCAAAGAATATGTCTGCATCGTATACACCAATCAAACAAGTATCTAGAATCTAGTTTAATTTGTAGGTGTTAAAAAGAATTAAGCTTCTGCCGTATTGGAACATCTTGGATTTCTCATTGTTAACAAACCTAATGCCGACTCAAGTTCTTACTGCTTCTAAAGACATATATTCATACTTTAATATACACATTTATAATTTGTGCATGATATTACCCAATGTATTACATATTAATATGGTAAGGTAAAGGTTTTATCTTTAGTCGACCGTTTGGCGCCATCTTTTAATGCGAGAAAGAGGCTATTTAAGACTCAAATGCAGATAAGAATTTCTAATGGTCAACGACATAATTATATCGCCTCTCTCGATCTAAGTGGCGATTTCGTGAAATGATTACACAGCGTGATACGTATTGCTTCTTCTACAATACAGATGCCAATCCAGGAAAAGATATTCGATGAGTGCTTGTTAAAACACGGCCTGCGTTGAGTAGACAACGGCGCGTGAAGTCAACTTAGTAATATCTTCTTGTTTCTAAATGACGCAGGATAATTGGATTGCTACTTACCTTTAGTATTCAAAAAATTAAATCTTCATCAACTATCATTATACCTTTTGTTTAGTATTTTGGTATCAATTTCCTGTACGATGTTGAGCTGCAATGCAAAATATTAATCTCATGATATTAAGCCTTAAAACTCTAAACTGCAAGTATGATAATAATTGAAATTTAGCACTTTATGATATTTTTTTCGTGGAGGGGCCTATTTCGTCCAGATTTAATGAAGTTCATGTTAATTGTTAACAAAGTTAAAGTGGTCATAACATACAATCGTCCAAATAATCGACTCGGAATACGTAATAAAGTACAGTATCACTACACCTTTTCCGTCAAGGCTGCTGAATTCTGAGGCAAAACTGGTTCAGAAAAAATTGGGGGTGCATACAAAGTGAGTCACAAAATGTCCCACGTGCCTAATATTTAGTTATACCCCTGTTGGTTTCACAGCACTAACGGAAAAGTGGTCGGGTGTCGGCCCGAATGTGGTACGACCCAACAACGCAGAACAAACACGGAAAACAAATTTATGAAGTGGTAAGCCTTGAGCATATTAGATCAAATGTATTTAATCTGGATTAACACCAAGGCGGTTAGATCAAGCCAAGCAGCCAAGACCCAAGCACTCTTCCAATAAACGCCCGATAGGTAAGCATAGGTAGGCGTTGTTTTATGGACGCCTACAAAGGAGGGCTTAAAAAAGTACACAAAACAAAGTTGTATTAATGCCACAGGAACATAACTCTATAGACCAGCTGACAGTTTCAGCTGTTTTCCCAGACAAAGCTGTCATAGCCACAGGCTTCAGTAGTTCTAAGCAGTAGTGACATCTGTAGAGTATCTACTGTAGGCTGACGGAAAAAAAAGCTTAATCCCTTTACTGTACCGTGCTACACTCTTAATTACAGGGATTTAAAATAAAATCCCAGGGTTGGGATTCAAAATTAAATCAAAACCCTTTTGATTAGAGTAATAATTTAGAGTGTAGGCAAATGCCATGGGCCTCACACACCAGGGACTTTATGGATAAAGATTTGCAATTAATTAGTGAGACCTCTCGCCGGCACACATGTTTGGGCAGAGGAGCTGATATCGGGTTGCAGTTTCATTGAAAAACGGCCTCGAGGCGAGACACTTTGGCCAGAAAATCTACGGCAGACTCCAGTCAGAATTACTATGTCTCGCTAGCTTTGAGTAATGGTTTAACTTGACTGCGCTCAAACAATGGAACCACTGAAGTGAATCTGGGTCAGAAGTGACCCAAAGTCCAGGCAAAGTTTGTTAACTCACTCACCTCTATGAAAGACCTCCTGGCAATGGCCTCCATTCCTCAAAACACACAGGGGAAATTGAAAATATATCACAAATACATGCATTAAGCAGGAATAATTGTTTTGGAATGCTAGCAGTCGTCACACTAAGTGTGTTGCAAAAATGCCATATTGGATTGTGCTTCTCAGAGTTGGCTGGACCAGAGCAGTTACGTCCACAGATGTACAAGATCATTACATACACATCATATTTTTTACCACGTTTTATGGAATGATTCTCACAGTGTGAGTAATTTATGATACAAAGGGTGTAATCACTACACTACTTGATTGATCAGTCTCCTCCTAACATATCACCATGAATTAACCCTTATGAACTGTGTAATTAGCCTGAAAGGAAGAGTGGGTATTTCAAGAGCAGATTTTAGGATTTTGTTACAATATTTTTCACATCAGATAACACATTTTTTGCGTGATTTCATGCATCGAAATGGTCAATAGTACTATTTTTCACATCAGATAACACATTTTTGGGTGATTTCATGCATCGAAATCGTCCCATCGGTCATAGCCTGAGCTAAAATAACTCCTGTAGAGTTTGAGGAAGATTGTCCCTGTCATTGATGGCTCGATAGGGTTCATATCAGGGGAGCAAGCAGGCCATGGTATCTGCTCTACCCCTCTGCCTCAAGAAATTGTCTCACACTGCAACGACTCTGTGCGGGTCCAGGTACACGACGGCGTTCAGTTTCCATCTGGCATCACATGTGACGTTGTTCCTCCATAATGAATACCGACCCATACCATCACTGAGCCGCCACCACCTTGAGTCTATTCTTGAATACGGTCTCGGAGGTTCTCACCACGTAATCGACGAACCATTTGTCTTCCATTTTGATGGTCAAGAATGTAGCGGCTTCTGTCCATAAAGACAACATGTGTCGCCAGTGTCCCAGCTGTAATCTTCTGTGCTCCCTATCCTAGCGAAGTCGATCAACTTTGTTGTGAACTGCTAGGCGTGGATATTTGGTCATTCGTCTGGCTCGATAACCGTGTTGAAGCAATCTCTCATTTACAGTTTGGCGGGAAACATTGATTCCATTGTGTCTTCTCCACAAACGACGAAGACGGCTCCTTGACATTTATCTCGTCTGCTAGTCAATCGTGGTCGTCCTGAAGATTTTCGTGGCCTCAAATGACCCACTTCTAGATGATGTCAGAGGATTCACAGACCGTACTCTGCGATATCCCGAGGAAATCAGCGACTTTGGCTTGTCTGTACCCTTCCCATCGGAGTGCAAGCACTCGGCGTACTGACAAAGCCGTTGGACCACAAGGGAAAAAATCCAGGTTGGACCACTAATTCCAGACGTTGGAGGAGCTTTGTTTTCAATGCATTTAGGTACATCTGTCTCGGGTTCAAGGATTGGACGTATGGTTTACATCTTGAAATACGTTGTATGCAGGTCTGGTTCGTCACTACCTGCATATTTAACAATGTAGTTGAGTAAAAGCAAACACAGTGACCATTTTCACCCAAATATCAATTTACACTACCATCTTCTTGCTATTTACGTCATCTTGAATTTGAAATTTTCATCTTATTCAAAATGACTTTTAAATTAGTTTTGAGCATCGCCACGATATTTATATCCGCTGAAATCCCATCAGTTCAAAGTCAATTATTTCGGTACAGCAAACTGGGCTTTGGTCCGTGTCCGAAAGTAACTCCCATGACAAATTTCGACATTACAAGATTGTACGGTAATCCTTGGTATCCAGTGGCGCATTACTCTGATACAGACCAACTTGATCGGCATTGTGCTCGCATACAGTACCAAGATGGCAATCCGGGAAAAGATATTTGCAGAATCAAGGCGAACCTTACCGGTATTGATTATAGCGACGGGGAAATTAAGTCAAAACCGTTTGTATTCTTGTTACCAAATGAAACAGATCATTCTACTTGGATTTCTACTTCCCGTGAGTACTAATAAAGTGAAATGTAGTTGATATGACCCACGCCTAGCTTATATTTCATTTAAACCTCTGTACAATGTTGGCAGTAGGCAAATAATAAAAATTCAATGCACAAGGGTAGGTCACGTGGAAAACGTAGGCACGTCTTGGCGGTTATTCTTGTGGACAAAAAACAGGATTCAAAAATGCCGTTGATGTTCCTTTTATCAGGGGTAACAAAAAAACTAACGAAAATCGTAAATTTAGTTCAGGCATTTAACATTTTAATTCACAAATGCATGTATGCAAAACTCATTTTCACAGCTGGTGTAATATGAAATACAAAATTCATTCTGTATCTCACTCAACCTGAAGGTCCCTCTCCTGTCTTGTGACACGTCAAATCTAAAGATACCATCATTCTTGAAGCCAATGAATGATAAATGTTGCTTGCAATATTTGTCCCTTAAAACACCCTATCGAATGACATCTGTATTTTCTTGTTTCATCGTTTCCAGATGGAAGTAAGGTACACTTCTTGGACACTGACTATAACGACTACTTGGTTATCCATCAGTGCACCCAGTATCCAAGGGATAATCCTTTATTTTATGAACAGTTCAACTACATTGATTCCAAAACTGCTGTGTGGCCAAATGGCTTGGAGAGTTTCCAGAAAGCCATGAAGATCTTCGAGTCATTTCGCATCGATACTGGTCCATTCGTCTTGTATGATCAGGGACAATGTAGCTAAAGATCTCTTGAGTACGACTAGACAAACTACCAATCTCTATCAGTTTTAAATTTAGTTCACATTTCAGCCTTTCATCTAAAAATGTTCATGATGTGAGAATGGGCCTGTTTTTTGGTAGTTTTACCAGTTGACTTATCACAAAGCTAGGAGTAATTAAACTCTCTATTACCGAAGTTTGAATTGATATAGATCTGATCGAAGATATAATCCCCTATACTTAACTGTGTGGGACGTTTGATTTCTGAGCAAGTAATTATCAAACAAGGATTTCCTCCGGCAAAGTAATTCACAACTTGTTTTTTTTTTTTAATTGGATGAAAGAGATTACAGGAGATAAAAATAAAATACTTAAATGACCTGTAAAATGTAAATGGACAAATTAGAATTGTAACTACGTTTACATTAGTCAATTATACTTAATGTTACAAGTCTCACTTAGCCATAAAGTAAGGGATTGTTACAAAAGTGGTGTAATTTTGGACATGAGGAACTTATCCACCGATGCATAAATGGATGCAAGCAGGAATGAAATAAATAAAAAATGAGTGACTAAAAACTTTGAAGACTTTTTGAGGAGTTTATATACAGTGTTAGTCAGAAAGAAGTTTGATGGCCCACGATACGATGGCTATTTAAACCAATCCAGAAACTCAACTTCCGACAATCATTTTGTACATCATAGAAAACAAATTGGCTTATGATTTGCTCGAATTTCTCTCTGAAGAAATTTATTTACCCTTTTGTACTCACACATCTTGTACAAATCTGCAAACTTCGATGAGCGAATCATTACACAACGAGGAGTATATTTGTACGTGGATTGCAGAATCGATCGAAGAAAGAATTCTACATTTTCACGTATCTCATGCGTTACTTGTGACACCTTTACCTCACAAAAACTAAATCTCACAGTTTGGTAATTATGTCTAGTGTAGCCTTGTTCAAGGCGGTCTAAACTACATCTACAAAAGCAACACTAATTTTTGACCAAAGGGATTGTCATATTGAAATCATAGCTAGCTATTTTAAGTATACGAGTCTCAACACAGCTGTCTGCGGTTTAGCTCGGTCAGATCGACTTGTTAGAATTGTACTGCCCGTGTGGCAGGAGATATGGTCATCTGGACTCATACTCCACCTACACGGTGAAGAATAGGGCACTCAATTAAGTTGACTCTTCACGCAACATTAGTTTCACGCTTTTTTCCCGTTGTCATCTATGGAGCCCGGACCATGGCTCCTGGCGGAACATATCTCCTTTTACACCGGGTTTTATGAATCTCAAGATTGTTTTTCTCGTGATTTCGAGAATTTCTTCGGGGAGAGGGGGTTGCTTTTCCATATTTAAGCGTTCATGAGTTATTTTAATATATGTGGTAAATCGCGGATGCTCTATTTGTGACTGACATGTACGAGCGACGCTGTTGCCCAATGAATACGAGCCATTGTATCTCATTTGTACTGGGCAGTTGGGTAAGTGGACAGGACCATCAAATTGTATTAAATACAGACTGAACAAGACGCGAGGCACCGCCTAGCTGGTGAGCGATTCGTATTATGTGTGACTGAGTAAGTCTTACCAGGCGCGTGCCCAGGGGTTGGCTGGGGGGTGTGTGAAAAAACAGCCTTTTTTAGCACATTTCAGTCACTCAGCTCACGGGGGTTGATGGTTTCTGCGTATAGTGCAGTAAGTGTCCACTGTAAACGGGCCTCGACCTTTTGCCCACCCAACCAAATCATTGTAACATGAATCCATTCATAAGTTTGATCGTATGTAAATGATTCCCACTTCACAGGGCACCATCCAATCACTGATTAATGACATGCTATGGATGAGCGATTACCCACACACTGTGTGCATGAACATTGGCGAGTAGGCCTGTTTTTACACATGTTGGAAGCCTTCTTAGAAATGGTCGTTTCGGATCTTTTTCAGCTCCGTATGTTAACCAAATTACACCACCTTATAGAAATAAGATAATCTTGGTTGTCAGCTTCTACGAAGAGTATATGTCTAACCGTTTGTCCATGGCGCCCTCTTGAATCTGCCCAGCAATCACTGGTGATTTTTGCAATAGAGTTAGCATTATTCCCTACCAAAATACCACTCTTTACAAATTAACCATTTTCGGATTTTTCTGAATGTTCTATCATAATAAAATTCACATATGTTATTGATGATAATATATTCTACAATCAGAGCTTCTACTAAGAAAATCCCTTGAGCACTTTTCTCGCAACGACGTGAGTTAGCTCATGTCATATGCTTTAAGCACAGAGTACGCATCACAGGTCATATGCCTATTGAATGCACTGTGTGCACAGTGAATAGGGAAAATGGACAGTAACTGCAAGATGGCACGTTATCTCGTGGACATCAAGGTCAGAAAAACCCTTTAAACACAACCAAATGAGCCTTGTGCACAAATAATCTGAATATTATAATATAACACTGCTTAATATGATTTTAATAAGATTGGCTGGTTCAAGAACACAATTTCAATTCAATAATGATACACTCAATGTTAAGATTTTACAGTCTTACAGTTCACTGATGTGATGACTTATTAAAAGAAGCGTTGCAGTTCAACGATGACATGTCCTCACAGCGAAGACTCCAAAATGACAGCATGCAAAAATATAAGAATCCACGGGAAACATAATCCATGGAATCTTCTCAGGCCTGTAACTTTGCCAACAGTTCAAGACGGCGGGGTTTGTCCCTCGACGACACTAATATTCTGCAGTAATCCAAATGATACCATCTGTCTATCTGTCGCAAATGTCCACTTTTAGGACCACAAACTGGAATGCTTTTGACTCCAAAAGCAAGCTCTTTTGGCTTGAAAAATGGCAGCAGACAGTTCAGCTATTGCACCAACCTATCATCTCTGGAGATAAATCCTGCTGGA
>JAMKCH010007907.1:0-66184 GCA_023653785.1 Ophioderma brevispina | reverse complement strand
CCTTATTATCTCTCCAACAGAAGTATGGTACCAGAATGTTGTTGTAGGCCAACGGTGGAAGCAAAAGGGGGCAGAGTGCCCCTAGAAAACATCTTGAGGGGAAATGGGAAATAAAACACGGATATTCATATTAACATCGACCCTTTTCAATTCATTTGCCTGTGACCGGGAAATTTTGCTTGTGATCGGGAATTTGTTGCACTACCGCCCCCCCCCTCGGAACAACCAGGCTGGCTACGCGCCCTGGGTACCAGCATATGCTGGGGGGGAGTATGACGCAGGCGCTTCAACCTCCAAAATAACGGTCCAATACGCAGCGCGTTACTACCTGGGTCAATTGTCTCAAATTGAACCCGGCATCAGCAAGAAATTGCTTACATTTTCACAGCTGTTTAAAGAAATTGCTGATACAAAAGTCAGCACATCTCAATTACAAGATATTAAGTTGCATGTATGTCACAGCTGCCATTTGTGCAAATTTTAAATAATAGGGCATTTCACAAACTTTAGGTAATTACTGCATTCAAAGGTTCATGTTTATCAATGTACCAGACTCCACTCACCCTACCTTGAGTGCCATATTTAACATTTTGAGATTAAACAGTGTGTGAATCCTTAATGACTCCAACAGAAACTGTCTAAAGAATTTCAGAGACTTATCAATCAATCCATCAATCAATCAATCAATCAATCTTTATTTTAGTTTAATCACAAAAAATACAGCAAAGCTACAGTAGGTGATGAATAATGTGTGATATATTACACAGGAGAGATAATTGAAGTATTTAGGAAAATATATTAGATGCAAGTGGAAACTGGGAATAATTTGAATCATTTAAGACAATAACTGAAGGGAATTTTCACAAACCTGCCAAGTGTCAACATTTCCAGGATTTTACGGGCAAATAATTTAAGTCCCATTTCATTTGAGTGGATAATAGCAAAGTCAAAAAAATGTCGATGTCAGGGTGGAGCCGGTGGAGGCTAGAAGCCCACAACTTGTACATAAAAAATGAATGAAATATACACCTAATTTCGGACGTTTTGTAAATGCAAAAAGTATTCACATAATTGAAAAAGTTATTGTTTCTCAGCACTGAGGAACTGGAGTGTAATACACTCCCATTCCAGTTTGCTTTTTTAGTCTTTCAGCTAGGTAGGCAGTTTGAAAATCTTTGAAAAAACTATTGATATTACTTTAAAAGTAAATAGCCATTATTTTTCGGTGAGCACAGATGTTTACAAGGGCATGGTGGCAAAACAGTTACAACGATCAACTCAAAACTCATGATCAGAGAGTCAGAGGTTCTAACCATCTTGGGAGCAAAATGTTGTCTCATAGGCAAGGATTTTACCTTATTATCTCTCCACCCAGAAGTGGGTACCAAGTGGTGTAGCCAGGTGGAGCAAAGGGGGCAGAGTGCCCCCCTCTGAAAAAATCTGAGGGAAATTGGAAAAAAACCAGATATTCATATTAAAATCGGACCCTTTTCAAATTCATTTGCCCTGTGGACCGGGAAATTTTTGTGACTTGTGATCGCGGCCATGTTTGCACCTACCAGGAAGAAATGCCCCGGCCCCTGGAACAACCCGGCTGGCTAGAGCATGGGTTACCAGCATATGGGGGGAGGTGTAAACCAGCTTGCCCTGTGTGGGAGGGTGGTGTGCCCACCAACAACTATTTTTTTTTTACAAGGCCTGGGGAGGACTGGCCTCAACCCTATAAGAAAGAGGAATGGGCACTACAGCAATACAGATAGCTAGCCTAGCTCTGGTTCAAACCTATATTTTAAATAAAGTTCTGCCAAGAAGGCACGATGCAGTTTTGTGTATTTTGGCTGTTTGTAAGACACAACCTATGCATTTACATGTATCAGCTACAAAAGAGATTGTGGCTGTCCTGTGATTTCTGGACTTTCCAGTGGAACATGTTCATTACCTTAATTCAGAATTATACCTACCAAAAACTGACCCAATTTGGAACAATTCATATGTTGTTATCCAAACAATGAAATAATAAACACTAATCTCATAAACTATATAGATGACTTTTAAGAAAACCTCTTAACCTCGTATAACTGAGACATTTTTTGTAACAAAATTGCTGAAGGGGGGGGGGGTGGTTACCACCCCTGTGATTTTCGTTACTGAACTTTCGATTCCTGTAAATTTTAGGGTACCAAAGGATAGCTTAGACTTTTCTTCTTGCATTGGTACCAAAAATAATACTACACATCCCCATTATGGACGTCACCATGACGTAATATGTTGAGGAATGGGAAAGTACGCAAAATACTGAATATAGGGTGGAACTTGAATTTCGCAATTTAGCGACCTCAAACACCCTCTTATTATAGCTCCTAAAAAATGATTCATATATAAAACTAGTCCTTCCATCAAGTAGAGTCAAAAACCGCATGAAAATCTGATTTTCCTAACCTTTTTGGCGGAAAATTCAATTTTTCCACTGTGTGTGTGTTCTATGGGAAATGGCAGTAGCAGTTCTGCTTGACATGCAAACTTTATGACGTATTGTGACGTAATGCAGGCAGTGGTACTAAAATTTTGGTTCCAATGGAAAGAGGAGGACCATAGCTATCTATTGGTACCAAAATCAAGTTTCTGTGATGTTCTGTTTGTGTTAGGCATGTTGGTACTTCTCTTCCGGAGGGGGGGGTGGTACCACCTCCCCCCATCGATCACTTTGGGTTCACCCGTTTCTTAACTATACACAGGTGGATGTTTGTTTTTTGGATTTTTAAAATAAAAGGCGCGGAACATGACACGTTATAACTTACATTAAAATAATTTGGCCCAAAAAAAGGGGGTTTTAGAAAGCCGGGAAAAAAACCTGAAGGGGGGGTTTTAACCACCCCCCCCCTTCGGTAGACGAGGTTAAGCCTCCTACCTTAACACAATATTATGCAACATATTATCTATATATTATAACCCATTATTTTCTCAGTGATTACAATTTCTACATGGTAAAGAAACAGAAAACAGTAAGTTTGATTTATAAGCGATACAAAAGTGTACTATTTCAATATTCGACATAGCCAGCTTTTGTGAAAGCATTTTATCTTCTCTTGATATTAATATTCTATAACTAAGTTCATATTTTAAAATACATCACACACACAAGTCATATCAACAATTCAAAATGAATGAATGTATAAACTTAAATAAGTAGACACCAATACTGAACTTCAATTAAGAATTTGGTAAAAGAAATTGTAGGTAAGAAGAAAATAAGAATCAGTGTACGAGGTTTTAGTTTATCAATTGGTATAAGTTATACAAAAGAAGTATACTAAAAAGCATTCATTTTCTATTAAGGTGTTTTGAATTTTGACATTAATGTACAAAGTGTACTTCACTGTCAAACCTAATGGTGATCTTTTGAATCGAACAGAAAACTCAGATACTGAAAGTTGTAAAAAAATAAATGATTAACACAAAGTTATTGATTTTATAGGCAGCTTGTCATTCACCATTAGTATCTCCCTTCCCAACAAGATTGGATTTACACCCTGGCATCTTTAATTCATAGCTTGGAATGCCTGTACTGCCGGTACTTCCAATCCATCAACCTATCCCTTTTAGGCTACAAAAAAAATACTCTCAAAACAGGTGAAATGAGGAAATTTGAACCTTAGATCAATGGATGAATGTCTACTGCTCAAGTGCATCACATCTCAATAGCTTAGATGGATAGAGTCTGACATGTAGTGGAAGGCCTGGGTTTGATTCCAGTGAGATAAAGATTTCAGCCAGCGTGCTGCTTTTTCTTTTTAACCTTTCCCAGTACATAAATTCCTGCTGAAAAGTTGCTCACACTCACAACTTATTCGTGCCAAAATTGAAAAGAACCCAAAACTGTGAGACGTAAACTAGTCAAAATCTTATGATTAGCCATGATGAATGATTACAACTTTATTTTTTTTGAGCAAAAAACTTGTTGGGGGATTACACATCACACAATCGCTATGGACACTACTTGATGACCTAGTGTCGAAACAAGACCAAGAATGTTATATAAGCTGGAATTGCTAGCCCTTTATCTAAGGTGCAGTGTACCAGGTAGGGCACTGACACGTTGGCTGTTGTATGCATTTTCAATTACAAGATGATCTGTGTGTGTTACTGCGTTTTGTGTAGGCTAAGTAGGGTGGTTTCTGCCACTTGAGGTGCAATGATAATGTAAGCATGCTAATAGGTGACTTGGAACTGAGCTCTGATAAGCTAATGGGTGGTAATATGCATTTTCACTTGGGCCAAAAACAAAAAATATCGCCCAAAACATTCAGCCCACAAACTATACCATTCTGGTTTTGCATTTTTACAATGTGCACTATGTTGCTTATGTCCTATATGGGATGTAGAGTAGCAAGTGGAATAACATGTAAACGCTTTGTTGTTTTTAAATTTGAAGGGACCCGAAACAGACATCATTCTATACCTTACTGCCCATATTCTAGTGGAGCGGTTTGGACTGCAAAATTGTCGAAAACCCCTTCCCTCGGTACAACAAAATGGCAACCACTTCTATTCGAAAGATAGCAATAAATTTAATTTAAAAATGAGGGTTGTGGTCAAAAATTTTGGTTGCAGGGGTGTTTTTGGGGTAAACAAATCACGGGGTTTTTGGGGCACTTAAAACTTAAGAATATCAGATTATTAATTCTTAGCAAAACAATGTTGAAAATTTCACAGAAAATAGCTTTAAAAAAAAAAAAAAATATAGAATTTTGTTTTATTCAATATGTAAAGGGTATCTGAATTTTTAGCCCAAAAAATCACCTTTTTTCCTAAAAAAAGCATCCTTTTTATCACATGTCACCATACGAGTAGTACCTGAAGCCTTTATGCAATGTATAAAAGCCATTCAATAACAAAAAGGATACTAAAAAATAAGATTGTAAATTTTTTAACTTAAAAAATATAAAAATAATAATTTCGCTTAACTTGAGCCCAAATTTCATTTTTCGTCATAAAAATATCCCGGCCACCAAATATTTCAACACAACCATCATTTTCTTCATCTATATATTTATCCGTCAAATAAGGTGGTTGTGTTTTGGTGGACGGTGGGAGGGGGGGTAAACTCGAAAAATAGAGGAGCTTTCAAAAAAAGGGCTCGGACCGCTCCGCCTATCAAAAGTGACGCTTCTTTGACTGGTAGTGTACTGCCCATTATTCTAGATAATGGGTCGCGATTACGCCCTAGTGTGTGATGCAAAGACGATTAAGCGAATATTCTTTGCGGCGCGTGTTTGTTACCATCACTATAGGCGCACGCGCTACGTGTTACACGAGGAGGGGAGGAGGAGGAGGAGGGAAACAGGGCGCGTGCTATAAAGCGGGTAAACAAACGTTACATTTTGTAGTAAGAAATTGCCATTTTTTTCTGCCTATTATTCATTTCTTGGGTAATAGAATAGAAAAAAGGGTGCGATGTCCATGTTATGCGAATAATGTGTTACTGGCAGTAAAAACATTTGAATAATAGGTCTCGGCTTAGCCTTTGCCCATTATTATGTTTTACTGCCTCGCGACACATTATTCTGTGCATTAATACTGAAATCTTACCCTTATTTTCTAAAATAGGGTGTCGGCATTGCGCAGAGAGGTTGACCTAATGCTAGACCCCATTGGACCACGAACCTTCGCATTCAAGAAATACAATACATCACCTTACAAGTTGGAATTTTATGGTTTTGGTATTTCCATTCAGTGGCAGAGCAGGGTTTCCCAAAGATGACATATACCCAGTTTACCCTAGGCCAAAAGTCGAAGTGGAATTTGATGAGGGTCGTCATCATTTCACTTTTCATGATGAAGAGATGAAAAATGTGCAGTCGTTTAATTGATAAGTTTCCAAAAGTTGAATTCGTAAGTTATTTTTGGTGAATGTAAAAAGTTGTCATTGAATTCTTCAAATTTTGGCAGTATAAATTGCAACAAATAATCAATTCAAGACTTACTGGGTCCTAACAAGTGACTCGCCTCTGTGCATTCCTGCTTATCACCAAGCAATGCAAGTGTGCTTCTAAATAACTAAGTAGCGCGGTTCAATTTCAAAGAATTTTAACCTCTCAGGCATTGTGTCGTCTTCTTTTTTTGTCTAGTGTAGACATTAGTTTGGATAATGATCTTAGGCCTAAATTTCATGGAAAAGCCAATCACGGCCGTCCAGAGCAACCCAAATTTAGTGTCGTCAAGGGTGATTAGCCAATTGATGATTCGGGCCGGGGATTCGGCACGTCATCATTGGCCACCTTGTTGAAGAAATCGCACAAAATTTGTCAACCGGAAGTCAAAACTCCCTCTCCCAAAACAAGCACCAACAAACATTTATTTTCTGAAGCGAAGTCAGAAATTCGCTTCAGTGTAAACACACTATTACCTCGCATTAATTTATTCTAAATTCATTCCGTATTTCAAAATAATATCAAATCCATTACACTTTTCTCTAGTTGTACAATGTGGTTAATAGTATTACCAAAGTTTTATATATAGTCTTTAAATAGAAGTTGTCAAAATACTCTACGTTCAGAAATTTTCAAGAAAAGTTCAAAATATCACAGTTCTTTGAAGCACCACAAATAATAAATATTGTCATAAACCGCTTCACAAGACACGAAATTCCTATTTACAATACCTTGTTTCTAAGCAGGGGTCTGCATTTATTTTGCTGAGGGGCATAGATCCAAACCTCCCGAACGTTCCCTACTTGAGGGCCAAATAACACCAAATTTCTTATGTTTCCCTTTATATTTTAGAGTCGAGTCCGAGGGACAAAAATTAATGGTTGGAGGGCCGGATTTGGCCCCGCGGCCGGCCTATTGAGAACCCCTGTCATAACCATTTTAACAAATATACAATCTAAGGCTTTACATGGTTATTTTCATACAATATAGTGATGAATTAACAATCTTATTTTATTCTTCTAGATCTATTGCATACCGATCACTTAACCCGCTGAGCTGCCTATCAGGATGGGGGGGTCGCTTCTACTTTTTTTGGTAGTTATGTGGCTGCCCGATTTAAAAAATTGAGGCTCCGGAACTGTTTTGAGGCCCCAAAAATGGGGTCTCCAAGAAACTAGGTTTTCCTAAAATTTCAGGACAAAATAAGCTGCGATTCCTTAATTTCATGCTACTTTTTGAGGAGTTTGAAGAAAAATTGGTAGAAAAGGTTTGGAAATGAAAAAGGTAGGTCTCTGGAACTGAAATGGTCCTAAAATGGAGGTCACTGCAACTGAAACAAAAAGAGCCTGAAATGGAGCGGGTCTTATAGGCGGGGCACAACCCATGTATACTTCCTCCCAATGTGAGAACTACCCCAGGCCTTTATACGGCATTTCTGATTGAATAATTATCATTACTAATTTCAATAACCAATTGAAATGCAGCTTCCAAAAAAGCAGTAGCCTACTGCAGCTTGAATACCGGTCAGCTTCTTATATTAAGGCCCCATAAGTAGTAAAATTTCAGCAAAATCAACCAAAACATCAAAAATTGAGATTTGGGTGAAAAAATAAGGTAGATCCATATGGTTTTCTCATATTTCAGTTAAAAAATGATCATTCAACCATTAAAAGTACAAAAATAGTGATTTTTAAAATCCCTACTACAATTTTTAATAAAAGTGTTAATTTCATGATAAGTATCTCAAATGTTTTGACTAATACTAATACCAAAGAGAAACCACAACTAAACTTGGTTATTGACATGGATTTTGTATCAAGAAATTATCACATTACAACATATGTAAAATTAATGAAAATCTTTGTCGGCCATTTCTCTAATGTGCCAAACTCACCATTAAACATCCAATCACACAAATTTGGCACAAAGTTGAAGAAGATATGCTCTATTTAACAATGAAGAGATTTTGTTGAATCATATTTTCTAATTACATGCAAGTATTTGCTGATTGGCTGTGGACTGGTTGCCATAGCAACGAAATCAAAAAATCCGGCTTCATGATTCATGCGGAATTAATTTACATAATATCTGAAAGTTTCATAAATAAATGCGGTATCCACAAAGTTACCATGGGTTGAGTAGTAGTAGTAGTAAAAACAAAGTTTAAATCCGGTTTTGTCCCCGCAAGGGGGTGGCCGGATTCACTCAATTCGTAGCAATCGCCCTTACTCCCTCCTTCCACTCGCCCGATTCAATGCATCCCGCCCTCCTCAAACCAACCCTCCTACTATCCTCTCCACTTGCGTCCTCCATGTCCTCTTTGGCGGCCCTCTTCCTCAAACCACCCACCGCAAACTCAAAAGCCCTTTGAAAAACATGCTCCATTTTTTGCATCCTTCCTCACCACTCTTTTGCCCATACCATCTTAAACCATTCGCCGTCGCCAGTCGGTCAGCACGCCTTCTTCAAAACCCAACATCTGCATAAAATCCTCAGTCTTCTTCCTATCCATTAAATTCACACCACCACATTTGCTCTCACCATTGCTCGCTCTGCCCTTCTCAAAAATCCCCATCTCATTTTCACTCCAGTGGCACCATGTCTCACTACCATGTACAGCATCACATGTCTCACACACTTTCCTCATACACAATCACTTTCATCTTGAAAGGAAATCTTCTCCAAAGTAACAACTCTCCACATTCTCTAAAATTCAACCCCACCCCTACCTTATCTGGCTGTCACTGCCGCCTCACATCCACCACACGCACTAATCCTGTACCGGTAGGTGAACTCCTTCACTGTTTCCACTCACTCACACAACTTTTCCACATCCTTCCCCACTCCCTCACAATCACTTCTTGCATTCTTCCACACCACAAAGTCCTTGCCAAACTTGGGGTCACTCTTTCATTTTTGTGGCATTCTCCCATTGAATCCATTTCCCACATTGAGCTGAGTGGACTATTTGTCTTGGCAGTCTACGGGCAAATTCACTGTAGAGTTTCACTATTATGGGGCCTTAACCCATGACATACTTAGTCGCAGCGAGCGATTCCTGCGTGTGAGCATGCGTAAACACTTGATCTTGGGTCAAAATCCGGTGTTGAGCTTGTCAATCGCTCGCTGCGATGGAAGTATATATCATGGGGCTTTAAGACTATACTGCAGCTGTACTTGTGTCTACGACGCAGCTACGGCACAGTACACCACAACACACTGCAATTTGTGATGCAGTAGCGCACGATACAGTGGTCATCATTACATCGCCGTCAAAATACTTCTGTGTATTTCCCTGATCTAGGTGATGGGCATAAACAAGTGATTTTGCTCAACTCTGATTGGGTGATTATTGCTAAGGACAACAGCGCTTAGTTTGTGAAGTGGATTTCAGGTCATACAAGGCTCGCCCCTTTAAGTGTTCATGAGAGTAATACATTGGCCATCATGAAGTATTTTGATGCAAGTATAGGTGAGAGTGACAGGTTTACTCCACAGCTACCCACCCTTGTGCTAGCTTGCAGCTGCCTAATAGGTAGAGAGAAGGTAACATGGTGGGACAGTACCGGAGCAGGACATTGAAGCTACTTTGTATTACTCGCAGGTACTATGCCGTCATTTGGATATTAGATCAAAATGAGGGCGCTATACACTCATTCTCTGTTTAGCATTTGTTTAAATGTTTGAGAAATTCCTTATAATATTAGAACAGGACATCATCAAAAACCTTATAACTAACAACAATGTATTCAAAAGGCAAATTATATACCAAAAATAGCCCAAAAAAAAATGAATTGACCATGAGAATACCGTATGCGCTTAGAACTGGTGTAACCTCTAGCTTACTCCACGCAGATGCAGACAGCCGCTGGGAGTATACTATCTGTCTACGTGGCAAAAGGTACACAGATTCTGACCTGTGTTAGCTAACACTATGAGCTAGTAAAATTCAATACCCATGGCACAGTTCAGTACTTCCATTCGCCAATGTATTTATAAAATACCACCCCCTGGTTTTGGGTATGAAAATATGATACCCAAGCACACAAGGTCAGTTCATGTCAATGTAGCACAAGTACAACACCCACTGAAACTGTGTCTGGTGGATGAGCATATTGTAACTCAGTGTGACTACCACTAAGAATCTGGCCCCGTTTAGTTGATACCATTGGCAAAAGAAAATATTCCAATACATTTACAACATCAAAGAGTTTTCAAAAATTCATTCTAGATAACAGATGTTCGCGATTACATATGATGTATACAAAGTACCCAAAATTTCCACGTCATTGTACAAACCTCATGGGATTAGGCAACCTGATTTTAGAGCCCCTGGAAGGGAGCACATATCCTTCAAGTAGTATGGTTGAAAACTTTGAATTCGAAAACAACCTTCCTTGTCTTTCATTTTAGGCACGAGTAGAGACATACACGGAACAGTTTAGCATACGCCCGCCCAATGAAAACCATATCAGAAACCGATGACTGCGGTAGTGGTTTGGGTCTACGGTTACGACGGACACATACAGTAGAGTGCATGGCCTCGTATGGGTAGTCCCACGTGAGGAGTACGCAGGAATGAGTTCTGGTATGCTGCATTGGATGTGCGAAATTGGCTTGTGCCACGAGGAGTCAACGGACAGCTAGGTTATTGACCTGAGTGTTGCTGTGTTTTAGGATCAGGACTGACAATAGGTTGAGGGGAATGAGTTTAAATAGTAAAGTAGTCAATAAAAAAGTCCAAGGCAGCATAGTAAGATGTGCAAAAACCAAAGGGTTTATTTTAATTTCAGCAGGATTTACTCAGGTGATTCCACTCCAAAAGTGAGTCCAAAATAATTGAAATTGTAGGAATAGCTTAAAAGTGAGGATAAGTGAGTAAATCTCATTAAGTTATTTTTGTAACCTCAAAAACTTTACAGGAAAAGGACGAAAAACCAGCAGTGTTTTACGATAGAATCTCCATCATATGTGTTGTATAAGTGTCCGTACGAACTGTAATGACTGAAATATCCGATCTGTCATGATAGGTGCTTTCACACAGCATTTTGTGGGTGTAGGATAGCATTACTTGTATAGATGTGCAAAATCTGATTTTTTTTTTTATTTTCTGATTAGAAAATCACTGATAAGTGCCTTTAATATGAATTTGTTGATTTTAAACACCACGGGAATAAATGGGATTGCAAGATCACCAGAAAAAATAAGTTCGCAGTTCATGAAAGTTATGCCCAGGTGTAATTTGATATGCTTAATGTGTCTTAACGTTTGAACAAAATTTCTATGTTGGAGACCTGTTATTCGTTCACAATTGGACTCAAACATTTATATTTAGAGCATAAAGGTACTGCTGCTAGCCCCAATAGTGTTATATAGATTGTACATCACACAGGCGCAAGCAGTATTTTAAGCAGAATACAAGGGTACAGCCCAAATTGTTCTGCACCAACACACCTATTTTGTCGGTATACAAGGTACATCCCAAATTGGTTCTTAACCAAAACACCTATTTTGTTGTATGACAAGGTACAGCCAATTGTTCTACCAACACCCTATTGTGTGTATACACGAATCCGACGGGAAGCTCGAAAGGACAACCATCTACGTCGCCGCCATTACTGAGGGGCATCCCGGCCACCAAACATACAGTACACACACGCCGCTATTTGCTTAAACGAACGAAATAATAAGACAATATAATCATGATATAAGAATTTACAACCTTACCTTTTTTGCAATCTGTAAACAAATCGTCACCGTTTATTTCATGGATTTATGGAAGGATGATGTCAGGGACTGGCCGAAACTGGAAATCCAGGGCAAGTGTCTTACTGTGTTGTAACAAATTGAAGGTTATTCGCCAACCTTTGCGTGGATGAGAAAAGAAAAAATGAACGCTATGGTTAGAATACGTGTTAAAAATCGGTAATAACAGCCGCGTGAGAAAATAATTTTTCGTTAAATTCAAACATCCAGACAAAAATAATAGTACAATTAGAATGTGATATATTCCATGTACGTGAAAAATTAAATAGTTCCAAAAGACCTATCGTATTTGCTGAAAAACCGTGACATCTTCCGATGCGGGTTGTTGGGTTTAGAAAGGACACTTCCGTGCCCTTGTGATCGATTTCGGAGATTGCACAAAATTAGTCTCGTTTGTGCATGGAATGTGCTACGCCTGGACTATCAGCACACGTGTGAAAATGACCGGTGAGGTACAATGTGGTATTTAGACTGAAATAGATACGATGATTGTTCATTTGTGTCATTAGCGAGTTTGAATTCGCACGCAGTTCGTTCCATTTTTTAACTTTTATCGTATTTGTTCCAGCCAAGAAATGTCATTTTTTTCCTGAGCCCCTGATGATATACACATGGATAACAGTGTGAAATAGTGTGGTTTTTGCCGTCAGAATGATCAAAATTATCGCTTCTTTGTGGTAACACGGACAACGTAACCGCGGTGGGTATAACGAGAAAGGCAAAAGATGCCCCCAGTCATGGAGGATGGTGAGTGCGCAGCCCACGGCGTGAGGGCGATAATAGTCGCAGTAGGATTCAGTGTATAACAAGTGACAGCCAAATTGTTCTACCAACACCTATTTTGTTGTACAACAAGGTACAGCCAAATTGTTCTGCCACTAACACCTATTTTGTTGTATAACAAGGGTAAGCCAACTTGTTCTACACTAAAAATAGCATTGTGCCAGTCAGTATGATTCCACACAGCAGGGAACCATCAAAATTGCTACAAGTGTGCCTATATCTCCATGTATATAATCATGTTTAATCCAATACAAAATTGTAGTAAGTACATAGCTCTGACTTCAAGAGCAAGCGATTAAAAGTGAGTCACTTTTTTTTACTGCAGAATCTAAACAAAGTTTTGACTTTTTGGAAAAATGGACCGCTGTCCTGTTTCTATGATTGCCACATATTGGCCTTATCGCTGTTCCAGATAACAATCCATATAACTAGTGGAAGGGGACTCTTATGATTTCTTCTTTTACGTTAAGGCTATCAATGGCGTTAACACCTGTAATCAAGTGACTATGCTGAACAACTTGGCACCAAAATTGGATATTGGCCATCCAGAGGGGTATTTGAATTCAATATATATAGCATGATTGAATTTCATCTAGAAAAGCTATGCTATTTTATTTAAGTTCAGTACTATGTGATGGCAACACCAATTCCAGTTGTCCTTTCATGGGTGGGGTGTATGAAATTATTAGAATAGTCTTACGATGGGTTAAACGTTATCAGCAGATGTAGTCAACGCTAGCATTTAAACATGCTTTGCACGCAGATGCATTTATAACAAGCGTGTTGTGTGAAAAGTACTTTCGATAGGCTAGCATCGACCTTAATAAACTAACATTGTTGGATTGCTCTCCAGTAAACTTTTTAACCAGTCTGTGCAGGAGGACTTTTTAAATTTCAATGTTTACTAAAAAGCACCCAAAATTGTACACAATTTGGGCTCAATTAACCATAATCAATTAAATACTAGTAGCCCCTGTTTGGCAATGATCAGATCACTGGAATGAATACAATTATTATTTTTTCTTTCTTTTAAGTAAACAGATCAAGCAGTAGGGACCTTTGTTCCTGCATGTGTGTGTGAAAAGAACCTTGGGGTTATGTTTGTTCCACCATGAGTATGTCCAATCATATTGGAGCTATCTGTAAAAGTGTAAATTACCATATATTTGTTATTTATGGCGTATTCGTAGGTTTATCACTTTTGATGCTTGCAACCATGCAGTACGATCTTTGGTCTTGTTCCGCATTGACTATGCCAATTTATTACTATATGGTGCCACTGAAATAGATCTCAAAAGGCTTCAGCGCTTGCAAAAAAAGCTGCGCGCCTGGTGTTTGCATGCGGTTGTGACCAGAGCTCATCAAACCTTTTGATCACTCTTCATTGGTTGCCTGTTAAGGAACGTATCAGATACAAAATCCTTCTTTATGTGTATAAGTCTCTTCACGGTCAGGATACCTTACTGATGGTCTACATTTGTATAATGTGTTGGATGGTAGTTCTGATGGTAAAAGACAAAGGCTACTGTCCTCTTCTGATATTACACAGCTTGTTATCCCTCACACCATTTACGTGTCGTGTTGGCACACAGCGCCGGCCATTGTTGAATCTTGGCAAACCTTGGCAAATCTTCACTGCGCTAGGGAGTTATCAACCACATCAGAATCGGCTGAGCTTGGGAAACTCCACGTACACACAGTGTCAGATAGTGTTGATTCAGATTTTTTGTACATAGCGGTACACTGGAGATTGCGCAAAATACTTGGCCTATCGTAACGATTTACGCACCAAAATATTCCTAACTAAATTGTCTAGTTAGCTGACTAGTTTATAATATAGGTTTATTTTTGGAAAAAGATGAAAAAACGTGCAAAATACGATCCATACAACCATTTTTCTTACCTTATCAGCTGGCTCAATTCTCGATTGCTGCTGTCAAGTCATGCCACACGCCAGGCTTACAAAAACTAGTGAGCTAAGAAGTCTTTTTTGTCAGGAACCCATTTCTAACATCAGATCGACCACCTGATTCGTTGATTTCGCGATATCCAAGGTACCGCGAAACCGTTTTTTTCATTCCTTGTTCAAGCTAATCGCAGAGCCTTTAACACAGCGTTTTGCTGCTAGGGAGTCCCATGACGTAGCGCATGTCTAAGAATAGCCGGCCAATTAGCGATGCGGATGCGGAATAGGTGGCACTGTGTCCCAGCAGTAGAGATGCTATGGGAGCGTAAATGGTGTGCCCTCGTACCAAGCATAGATTTGGTGACGGATCATTTAATGTAATTGATCCTAGGCTGGGGAACAAACTTCCTTCCACCAGTGTCTTTAAACGGCTCCTGAAAACACACTTATTTCCCGATGTTTAAAAATTTGTCAACTTTGGATTTGTTAGTTTTCCTAATTATGTTGTATATTAATTTCATATTTTAATTATTTCTTGTAAGGGGCTGTGTTCTCTGTAGAGCACCTTATAAATGCATTTTTGTTATTAGGGACAAAGCTGAATCAGCTCTAGGCCTTTGGTTAATTATTACACTAAAGTAGTTGGAAAACGAAGAGAAAATTTGTACCTTGAATTCGCCTAGTCTGACCATGTAGTCAACTTTTGGTGGATCTGAGGCTGGGGTAGAGCAGAGCATTTCCATTTCTACAATCTTGGCGCCCTCACTGAAGGCAGATGTGGGCAGCAGGTAATGCCTGAAGTAATAAAACAAATCGTATGTCCATATCAATGATCTTGATTTACTGGAAGAGAATTCATGTAATGATTTACTTATTTGCTTAAAGGTGCAACGAGCATTATCACATAACAGGTGTCCCTAAAAAAGGTGAAAATTCGGATTTTGCACTAATTGTAAAGCTTTCCATTAAAAATGTCCCTACCTGAAAGGATTAAGCTGATAAATGATTCTTTGCTACCAAATTGTGACTTTCTAATTCGTATAGTAGCAATACGAAATTCAGCCTATGTATGTTATATTGAAATAGTAAGCAAATTAAAGCCTCTTTTTACTCTTTTAAGACATTTCTGTAGCCACATACAAGACAAACTCTATTGTTGTCTATCTAATGAAATTAATGTTTATGACACATATAAATTTGGGTGCTGCAATATCTCTCTTTGCCCTTTAATTGCTATATAAAACTTGTTATTTTTTTTCAGATGTATTCTGGATTGATACCTCTGTAACGTCTACAACTTCAACTTACTGTATTTTGCAAACAAATAGAATTTAAGGTAGAAGATGACAAACTATTTTGCGAATTGCAATTTCCCATCTAAAATGCAAAAAGGGATTAAGACAAGCAATGGATACATAATTAGAGTCTAAATCAGTGCGTTTATAAAAGACTTAATTTTTCTTATTTTATGAACTTTTGACTGGGTAGCGATTTCACATTTTAATACAACATACTTAGTCCAATGACTTTACTACAAGAACTTAGCAGCATCTGATGTGTAAGGATGATACATACCAGACCAACTTAGAGCTTTTATCTTTTCTCGATTCAGTGACGCCAGTGTGTAATAAATAACGCAGCTTAAAACGCGAACGCTGATTCAAATCGCTGATGCTGCCACGTGCGTATAAAGGCAGTGGGGAAATATACAAGCACAACAACTGTGTAAACATGGATCCTAAATAAATCGGGATAGGCAACACTCGATCACAGAGTGGAGGCATACTACAGAAATCTCCGGTCATATGTCACTCTGTATACATTATTAGCTAATAAGGTAGCTGATCGAATTGGTGGCGCTATCACTACGAAATCGTCTATGGGCATTTGTAAACAGTGGTCACCCCCTATGTGAACTCATTGACGTCACTGACTCCGGAGGAAGGTAAATGGAGTATTGTAGCATGTTTTTTTCTCTGTACCTTGTCTGCCCGCCTTGCATCCACACTGCTACTATCACCAACCAAACACCAATTACCTGCATATTCTTATGACTGGCACCTGCCAGTGGGGCATAGGCACTACACTTGTCAGCCGTCTTGCCCACTGGGAGCTTGGTAGCATCCGTTTCTCAGATTCTCTCAACCATAGGCACTCACTGTCTGCTTCGCTTTCCTCTTTATTCTACAAAGGAAAAACATGATAATTTGAGCATAAAATTCTAAGTTTCAACATTAAAGCATTAATTGGACCTGTGCTAGGCATTTCCTGGGCCTCGCACACCAAGAATTTTAGCGTAAAGATTGGCCTGTTGTGACCTGCATCCAGCACAATTGTTGTGGGCAGACCAATGATATAGGGTTTTTCCAGTTTCATTGAAAAAAGCAATGGTTCAGCTTCATTGCACTAAAACAATGAAACCCTGAAGAAAAATTCTAAAGTTTTAAAAAAGGAAAAAACTTTAAAATATTAAGAACAAAATTATATTAATTTATGGTTAAGAGTTAATTTATTTAATCAATTATGGTTTCTTTTTCCCAATACTTTTCCACTCAACTTTCTTTAGAAAGAATTGGAATTTAAGTGAACCAACCGTCACCATTGGCTGCTTACAAAGTCACTCTAAGCTATGCTCATCCACCAAGGTTGCAGTTCATTGAGCTCTACATATAATGCACTGACCTTCTGTGTTCTGGGTATCATACTCAAAACACAGGGGGTGCATTTTCTAGACACACTTTAGTGAATCAAAATACTGACTGTGCCTTGGGATTGAGACTATTGGCTCATAGTGAGCATCTACTAATCCCTATTTCATCTAAAACTGATGAAAGTGAACATGTGACAGATAAAATTCAGTTGCATCTGCACCTCCTCCAATTTTTATAATGACTCGCAAAAATGTATAGCCTACATGTAAGCTACTAGAATGTGCTCTCACAATATGCTTTCAGGTTATCCAACCTCTTCCTTAAGGCTGACTCCAGGATTTCCCGATGAGTTAAGTTAACCAAAGTTTTAAATCCGGTTTTGTCCTGCTAACAGGTGTGGCCAGATACACCTCACTCAGCAATACTGGTGTGAGGATTTATTGGAGGCAAAAGTAATTTGACCGGATGCCCTTCCTGACGTCAATCCACAGTTTCGGCGGTGGGCCTAGCCTTTGGGCACCACGCCACCATGCAAGCAGCATGTGCTGGATTGCCGCCATAGCTCTCCAGAGCTGACTTTTGGTAGATAGACATTCTTTTCATTCTACCAGGGTACCAGCTACCCTCCTCATCAGATTTCCTTAGAAACCCGATGGGGGTGACGGTTTAGCCGCCGACAACTCGGCCCTGGGACAGGTAGTACAGGTTACCAGGCTACCAGTAGCAGGCCCTCAAAGGAAAACTGACCCACCCGATGAGGCGCACTGATTTTCAAACAAATTGTGTTTTTGCATACACATTAATGCTTGTCCATATACTATCACTGTGTGAAATACTAAGCTCAAATCAAAGTCCTTGATATAGAAAAACACAACTTTGTTATAAAATTCCCAATCCGGAATTTTTGTTATACACGGTTATCCCTATGGCACTGTTATACTAGCATACATGTTTAATGGCTGAAAACAGAAAATCTGATTCATCTCTAACTTTGGAATTAAGCATTATAGGTGAATACCTTTAGTTCTATACTCAGTCCAGCTCGAAGTACGAAGTAGTGATGCAGGCGTATACATTACACCGACTTTCAGCGCGTTCGTAGGCAAAGCACAAGCGCACTGCAACTGCAAGGCGGCACTGGGTATATGCGCGCGTCATCACTTCATACTTCAGACAAGACAAAGTATAGATGACTATTTTAATTACTACACAAAAATATATTTCAAAATCTCTGAGTCAGCCTTTAAACTAAAGCATGCTTTTTTTTTCTGTCATGCTTTTCATCAAGTTGCGTTTGTGCATCCTATCCACAGAAGTGATTGCCTTTCAAAGCTTGTGGGGCCCTTACACTCAAAACCTCAGCCCTCACTGGGACAAGAGATGGCTATAAGATCCTAGCACTTCTACTATCAGGTTCTACTGTTTGTGGATGCTATCCATAGAGGCTGGCCTATGGCCTTGCACTACTGGTGTGTACACATGGGCTTCACCTGCCCCACTTGGAGTTACTTGGACCTTGAATCTTAGAGGAAAACATACACTATGACACATAAGATGGACAGGTTCTAGTCACTTAAAGAGACACTGGCACATTTGAATAGTGTGCCCTCTAGGTTTTCATAATTGATATTTTTGCATGGTTATAAAGCTTTTATATACATCAGCACTCACCTGAAATGATTAAGCCCAAACTAGCGCACTTATGGGTAAAACAGAATGATTTTATAATTAATGTCGCTGGTGACATTAATTCAGCGGACGATGGGGAAATGGCGTGTAACACAAGAAAACACACACCAGAGTTGATTCTTGTGGCATGCACCTTGTTTGGCCGGTCTGTGACCTTTGTGGTTTTAATAACAATGAGTACGAGTCTATGATATTCATGTAATAGACACATTTGTTGATTTAAGTAACGGCAAACTTAAAAGTTAGCCTACAAATTACCTGGATGTCTTTAGCCTCTTATTAATGTCGCTATCTGCTTTTGGGCATGTTATTTTTATGTGTAAAATATATCGCTATTCTTCCAATGGCCTAGACTATTATTTGCGAGCAAATTGAAGAAATTCTGTGTTTTCTGAAAATGTGCCAGTATCGCTTTTAACTGTTCAGCACTCCCAACTGGCCAATTAATAATTTATTGGACAGAATCAAACATAATATGCTCACATGGACTGAGTGGACCAGAATGAACATCGCACCTTGCAATGCAATGTGTAAATGGTCCAAGTATGCCCTGAACTACAGTGTAGCTATGCATTCAAAAGTGTCCAACAAATCTTTAATCAGACTGTACCAACTATTATTGTCCTATATGCAATATATGCAATATTGGCCATTCTGTCATAGCATACACGTATGTGTATGTCTTTCAGTGGGCAAAAGAATTGAAATTGTATGCCTTGTAGGCACACCTATAAATTCCAAGTGCTCTCAGGAGAAGCTCTCATTTATGCTAAAGTGCAGGTGACACAATAAATTGGACAAAACATATTGATGGTGCAAGTGGTGAAACAAATTTGTTGTGCAATAAATTTGTGTAGCAAGATAAAGACTGCAAAATGTGTACTGTGCATCAAAATGTCATTGGTACTTGTTCAACCGTAAGTTGTTTTTTAACTGTAGTAACTTAGCCATGCTGACTCAAATTTGGCAAAATGCCCTCCAAACTTCAAAATGTAATAACTAAGGGGATCCTTTCCCTTCCCCCCCGGAAAACTTGAGGTTGGTGACCCCATAAGGTCCAAGTTTTCATGTTTTCTTATCTCTCACATGGAAGCCATATCACTATAAGCATTGATTATAAATTTTTGAGTTACATCAGTCCAGCTGTTTGGAAAAGAGAAAGCTAAAAAATTGGCCCATTGGACTGAGTGTATAGGAAAGGTTTCCATACGTGACCCATCTGACACACTATGAATTTGGAACCTTCAAGAATAAAGCAAGGTTTATTCTGTAAAAGTTTCCAAATCATACGTGTGTCAGAAAAAGTGTCAGAAGTGTGGTAAGGAAAAAGTTGGTCAGAAAAAACGTGGGTCAGTGGGTTCAGGTACAGAAACTTCCCCTGTGGTGTGGACCTAGTGTGGTTGACCACATTTTCAGGACATTACAGTTCATAACATCAAAAGGAAACATTTCCAAGACCTTAAAATTTAAACTGGAGTAACAAGAAAAATATGAATTCTTCTGATACCAAAATTTCAATTTGATGGGGGTAATGATGCAGTACGTAACCTTTGTAGTGCGGTGTTTGTATATTATACTTTTAAAGGAACATGAATGTCGGGTAGCAATCATTTTGATATAGCATGTAAGAATGAAATTTAACTACTTAGTTCTCCAGGTAGACAAGGATGTATACTTATTAATCTTTTCCGGAGGTTGGCCAGCGCACGCTACCCTATAGTATAATATATCTATGCTCTTTCTCCAACACTGGCGTGGATAGCTCTGTTGGGAAGAGACGTCAGCTAGTAATTACACAGGTCGACGGTTCGGAATCCGGCCAAGCGCCACAGGTTTTTTTCCCCAACACTAACATGCGTTTGCTGGCCATATCCCGGGAAAGATTAATAAGTATAGCATGTAGAATGTTGTGCTTTGTTGCTATATGTGAAGAGAAACTAACAAAGCTATACATACACCTGGAAAACACAACATAGTTGAGACACCTTTGTCATGCAAGTACTGCAGGCAGAGTGTACCATTTGCCCGACATGGAGCACACAGACAACAGGAAACCACAAAGGAGACGTGCTACAATCACACAACAAATAAGACAAACGTAAAAGTATGTGTCAAATGTTGGTAATGTAGTTGTGTATAAATTACACTGGAATTACTGCATGCATTTGTCCATCTATGAAAATGTGGGTTTTGTGCCAATTTAAGACAAAACAATCAAAACCTATTTTTGTGCTAGTTTGGAGTTGGACAACCGACATCACAGAATAATCCATGCCTTTGCCACAAATTTTCAATTTTAAAAGCAGGGATGATAAAGATGGGCATACGGTATCATTAATTTCCTGAAAATTGTCCGGCTTGCCTCAGCGGTCAAACACTGTGGGGTGTGATGCTAAACTTTTACGCGGGAATCGTCCAAACAAAAGGTACAGATGGAGTTAAATGGGGTAATCCCGTACTAAAAATGTGGGGAGTGTTTTAAGCTGAAATAACATCCCCCGGTAAATGTAAAAAAACATTACATTTTTTTTTTTTTTTTTTTAATAGGGCCAAATTCTGGAAAAATGGAAATTTCGAAGTTTACATCCTGTTAAAAGCACACTGCCAGTGTGATTCCTTTGAATTTGCAGTTGTGGAGAAAGCAGTGTGTGTGCCATGTGAAAGGTGATCAAGACGAATGTCATAATAATATAATAGCAGGAGATTATATAGCGCCTTATGCATTGGCCTTCTATAGCGCTTTCACAAAGTGCGTGATCACCGTGGCCCAACCATACCATAAACCATTTAGCATCATTTCAAGGATGCAGCAAGATCGGGATCAGCGCTTTCCCTTATCAGCAAACATACATCAAGTAACCATCGCAGCCAGGACCAGCTTCCCAAATATCGCATGGGAAATTCAGGGACAACCAGCGGTTAATTTCTTGTCCAGGGAAATTACAAGGATAGTGATCTCACAGGGCTCGAACGACGCCTATACGCATGATGAGGCATACACTGGAGTCGTGCGCTTACCTGATTGAGCTATTTGCACTTAATATTATACCAAACTAGCACTAAAGTAGAATTTAACTGATTTTATCAAGATATTGCACCTAACCAACACATCAGAATTTTTTTCAAATACTAGAAACAGGATGAGTATGTTTTTTATTATGGTCTAAGTAGGCATTCATGAATAGGATTTTGGGTAGGAAAGTTTGTTTATGCCGAAGGCAGAAACAACGTTCATACCCAAAATCCTATTCATGAACCCCCTTCGTGTGTACCTGAACATTACGTATAAAAATAATTACTAAACTGGCAAAATTCAGTGTCAAATTGCATGATTTGGCCTCTTTTTGCATTCATCACATTTGCCCATGTTAAACGGTTTTTAACACAGAGCCACATGACCTGTGTTGACCAATTACACATGCTGTTAATACGAGGTAAACAAAGGCGATTATTTCATTCCAAAGAATTCCTCCAAGGTTCTATTTACACAAGAGTTACTTACATTCAGCTACTTTGGATAAAATAAAATGTTTGTCACATTAGTTATAGAAGGCATGTGTCGTCTGCCATCTGGATTTGTGAATGAGGACAAAGGTCACATGAGGTCACCAAAGTCACTAGGTCACCAAGGTCAACATGAGGTCACCCATGCACCCATGGGGACACTACCCAAGGACAATTGTATCCATTTGTCAAGAAAATCGATCGACATATGTGGATACACCATGTGATAATTCTGACCATTTTGGGCCAAGGACTCTACTGACCGCTAGATAATCTTTGACCCCACTCATGAGAAGGTAACTGTGGGGCACTACCCAAGGACCATTATATGCAAGTGCCATGAAAATGTGTGCATGTATGTGGAAACAATAGGCAACTAGAATTTCACGGTTCTCGGCTTTCGCGCTATATTCAAAGAATATAAGCTGTGGGCCGCTACCATGACCTTTGACCTCGGCACATGACCTTTGACCTCATCAACATGAGGGATCGCATGGTTGCTCCTATGACACAAGTTTGGTTCCAAGTGAAATTTTAACTTTTCAATTTAGGTCAATTTTACATTTTTAGCCTATTTTCCATTTGACCTCACATGACCTTTGACCTCGGCACATGACCTTTGACCTCGGCACATGACCTTTGACCTCGGCACATGACCTTTGACCTCGGCACATGACCTTTGACCTCGGCACATGACCTTTGACCTCGGCACATGACCTTTGACCTCGGCACATGACCTTTGACTCGTCACATGAGGGATCCCATGATGCACTATGCAGAAGTTTGTTTCCAATGAACTTCAACTTTTCAATTGAGGTCGATTTAAAAAAAACTTAAACAATTAGTGATACACACATTACATCAACATCACCACACACACACAAACACATACATACTGACACTAACACACAGACACACACTTACCAAAAGCAATCCCTATGTGCCCTCTTGCAGATGACACAAAATGGGGGGGGGGGGGGTGATCATTGCTTGCTTCCCACACTATGCACCCTGGCCAGTATGATGATGCTTACCACCTGTTGTCCACAGAATGACTCTTCCCTGACCATCAGCTAGGTCAAAATATGCACACGCATCAACTCCCTTGGAGCACTTGACTGTGTATGAGATGAGGAGTTGAGGGCTAGGACACAATACCAGTCTCAAAAACTCCTGCGAAACGGTGGAAAATAACAGGGATGTGTTAGCAGGGCTCACTTTTATCACTTGTCTGGTCTGCATTTATTCTCTGTAACCATGTAAATGGAAGTGATTTTCATTTTGTAGCAAAAAGGATAAAAACCACGGACCAGCTCACAACGCAACACACAACACACAGCTCACACACACAAAAACACGCTCTATCTCTCTCTCTCTCTCTCTCTCTCATACACACACACCTGTCTCTGACAAAGACTTCCTTACAGAAGCAGGATTCCCATCATATCTATATTGAACACAGGCACCTCCTGAAGATAAAAATTCACGCTTCAGACTAACCCTCGCCTATATATGCTCCTGTCCTACGAATTCATATTCATCTGACACAAGTCCGTCTACCTGTGGAGAAACCCTTATCAATCATGGGGACTGTAGTCCTCACATATATGCACCTTTCCTCACCACAAGTTCCTTGGAGAAGTAGGATGCACTCCAATGTACACATACTTGACACAATTCCCCCTCCCTGAGGAAAAGCTTCATCATTCTTGGGGACTATTACTCTACCTATATGTAGCACCCGTCCCTCACTAAGAGGTCTTGCAGAGCAGACCTACCTCCTCCATTGTACCCATCTTTGTAAATCATGTGATCATGGACGCACCCGTTCAGTCTTGCCATCTGGTGCATCCTAGGGTGACGCTGAGGAAAGTGGCTGATATCTGCTCGGCCACTCAGATGAACCAAGACTTCACCATGGCAACCTGTCAGGTCAGAAATGGAGAGAATGTTTAGCCACTACCTTTGCATTTAAGCAGGGTGAAAGAGTGGTAAGAGGAAGGAAGTACATGACTCTCGTATTTGCCAAAATTATCCTAGTTACCATGGAAACCATGTTAATCAGGAGTTACTTTAAACTTATTGGACCCATGCTAGGCAAATTTCCTGGGGCATGCACACCAAAAAGAATTTTATCTGGTTTAAAGATTGACTGTTTGATATAGCCAGCACAATTTTAGGGGCAGACTTGACGATATCGGGTTACAGGTTTCATTGAAAACAGACAGAGGCAAGACATTAAGTCTAGAAATCTAGCGTAGGTTTTTTCCGGGGGCTTTCAGGGGAAATTTTTGCCTATGTCTCCCTAGCTGTTAGCTATGGTTCAGTTTCACTGTGATAAAACAATGAAACCGTGAAGGATCTGCGCTAAATGTAGCCAAGTCCAGGTAAGCATTAAATGATCTTGTTTTCCTCACCACAAGTATTTCAGAAGGGGACTATGAATGAGTAGTAAATTGATAAATATCTGGATGGCTAAATAGATATAAGTGTACATAGGTTAACCCTTATGTATTCAGTATCATAGGACAACCATTGATGAATTTAAAAGAGTTGGAAGGAATGGAGATTGTTATTGGGGTCAAGGTCATTAAGGATGATGTGGTACACACCTTGTAATTCCAAGTTCTAGGCTTGTTTGTGGCCCCTATTACCTCTTCAAATGGCTCAAAATTGAGGAAGCACTCCTTTTAAAAAAATACAGAATCTTATACAAACCTTCCATTCTAAAGCCCTGTTCTCCATACCCTCTGCAGAAGTAAGTAACAAAAGGCAATGAACTGACACCATGGGTCGGTAGGTAATCATGAAGAAGGCCCCAGAACCTGATACAGAGGGAAGAAGTCAAAAGTCATATTAGCATGGTTTCCTTTAAACCTACACAATCCATCACCCACCACTCTGTTACTCTCACACATGTTTAGCATTTCTTATCACACATTCAAAGGCCCTATTATTACTCATGGTATCTACTCTGTGTTCTCTTAGCCTATATCACGGAATCCATAACATCAATATCGATGGAGGCGCTAGAGCTAGGAAAAACCCTGTGTGGGACCACAAGCCAGTGGGTGCAAAAATAGCTTGTTTCTTAGCAGTACCTATCATTTATACTCCATTTCCCTACCTCGGTGCATTTACGTCAGCGCGAGTTGAGGTGACCAGTAAACCGCGCGCACTGTTAAAGCAACAGACGTTTTACATGCGTGCACAAGACAGCATATCTTGACGCGTGTGTTGTAAAAGCTTTGACAAGGTTATTGATATCACTGCACCGAGGGGTAGAGACTATAGATTCTCTGCAAGTGCATGATGCTAGGTGACTGACAGGTACACATTGAGGCCACCAGTGTGGAATTCACGTAGAAGCGCCACGTAATAGCATTCATTTCCCCAAGCAATCGGTCCAAACAAATCAACACAAGGCTTCTAGCGCGGGGGGTGAATTCAAACCTTTGTTGTGTAGCAGGAGTCCTGTGCCCTTTGGTGATTTATTGGGAAAAATTGCTGGGGAAAAGGAAACAAATCATTATGTGTTCACTCTACAGTGAATACTTCTGCAGTACTCTGGAATGCCTTTGCAGGTATCCCAAGAGGTATAGTGCTTTCCCACAATGCATTTCTTCCAATACAATTTTGCACGGTTATCCACATGAGTTTATAGGGACAAAATACTTAGATTGCTAGATTGGGATGAGTTGTTATTTAGGTAACATTTTGGTCACTATAAACTCAGTGACAACCAGTGCAAAAATGGATTAGAAGACATACATTGTGGGAAGAACCATATTCCCCTCTTGGTATTTCCTACCAACTGCCTACCAAAAAACACTTCTATGAAAACATTTGGAAGTTTCTTGGCTAAATGATCAAAATATTTTACCAAAAATCCATTTCAATCGACAAGTACTTTCAATTCAAAAAAAATTATGTAGCGGTTGTTCTGGTCTTCCTCAACACTGATGGGTTCCTCAGGGATTAATCCTAGGCCCACTCCTCTTCTCTGTCTTCATTGATGATTGAGTGACAAGGTTTTGAAAATCAACTATATGAGCAGACATTTCAGCCCGTTTCGTGGGATCAAATCCACTGATGACTCTGGGACCATTGAGGCTGGCCTGGACGGGGGATTTAGAGGGGAGGGATCTGGGCGGGCAAGTTGAAGGTGCGACGTTTGAACCATCAAGTGCAAGGCAATGACCCAATATCAGAACTGGTTTACGTGGTAGCACAACTTTGGCGGAGAAGAATGAGCTGCGAGATTCTGGGAGTCACAATTGACGCAGCAACTCCCAATTGACAGCAAACTGACCTGCGTCAAAAGCATATCTCCAACTTGCATATAGAGCTGGACGGACACTGGGCCCTAAGAGAAGGCTAACAAGCTGAGGGATGGTAGAGCCAATTGTTTACAAGGGCCAAGTTTGAAGTGTAATGAATATGCATCACTCTCATGGATGAATGCTAGTCCAACACTGCATGTGCTGGACTCAACCGAGGAAGGTGCTTCAAGTTATTGGAGTGGATGAGGATGAAGCTAGATCAGAACTCAACATTCTCATCTCTCCACCAAGTCGTCAGGTGCTGGCAGCGCTACAGTGCTCTACAAATGCACACCAGCATATGCTTCGCGACGCCCAGCATGCACCTCGCCCACCAAACAAGCGTTGGTACCTTTTAAATCCTCCAAACATCAGCTGCAAAGTCACTCTTTTCAGTCGTATGAAAAAAAAGTGTAAAATAGATGTGGTCAAGGTACACTTTTGTTGGATTTCCATTGTTACCATCATTTAAAATTGTTTGAAATAAGAGTAATCAGATTTAGATATAGGTCTAAATCGAATGCTAAAGTCGTTGATGGTTGATATAAATGTAAAAATGTATTTTCAAACCAATCAAATGATACAAATTTAGATCAAAGTCGGGCTAAGAAACCTGCCGAAAATAATGCTATGGAACGGACGTCTCATTTCCAGTTTCAAAAGTTTACCGCATTATCTTCCATAATCCATCAAAAATTAAATTCCAGGAAATTCGAAACAGTAAAGTTCAAATTCAAAATATTTAGGCCCAATTTCTTGAGTGCTTTCTACGGGATCAACAAGATTGCCATTGTTATAGGCAATGCCGTGGAACCAATCGTGCGTGAATTCCCAGCTATTCCTCAGCTGGTGAAATGAACACGGTTTTGTTGGGGGACACTTCGCGACATCTTAAAATTGAATATTTAAACAAACTGGTTTTTACATAATTGTTAAGGAATATAAATTTTCTGATATGGCAAAGAAAAAAACTCCGATTTATTTCTTGAAATCTCATTTAGCGCAATCTTATATTTGTAGCCTGGTCCACTTAAATGCCCTTTTAAGGTTTCATTTCGGAAAAGGCTTTGCAAAATATTCGGCACTGGGACTTAGTTGGCACTTTACGCGCTAAAGAAATCAGAACTTTGCAGCACAAAGCATGCTCCGCTGTCTGACTGACTGTGCTCGGCCTCCTCAGTCAATGTTGTTATGACGAACACCCATTCTAGCTTGTCATGTGAGTAGGCGAGTTCTAGCCTTTTTTTAGTCTCTGGGCCGTATATGTTAACTTATGCATTTTATTAAAAAATACATCGGTCCTCGGGATCTCTTGTTCGCCTGCCGTCGCGGTTAGTGAAGATAGACCTAAATGACCTTTGACCTTGATATGTGACCTTTGACTCATCAACGAAGAGGGATCACATGTTGCACCTATGATTCAAGTTGGTTCCAATGAACTTCAACTTGTCATTTGAGGTCAATTTTACATTTCAGCATATTTACAACTTTACCTCAATGACTTGACCTTGGCATGGACCTTTCCCCTCATCAAACAATGAGGGATCCCAGTTGCACTATGATTCAAGTTTGGTTCCAATGAACTTCAAATTTGCATATGAGGTCAAATTTTACATTTTCAGCTATTTTACAACTTTACCTCACATGACCTTTGACCTTGGCATGTGACCTTTGACCTCATCAACAAATGAGGGGTCCCATGTTGACACCAATGATTCAAGTTTGGTTCCAATTGAACTTCAACTTTTATATGAGGTCAATTTGTATTTCAGCCTATTTTACAACTGACCTCACATTGACCTTTGACCTTAGGCATTCACCTTTGACATCATACACAAACTTGTGGGGGATGCTCATGTGCCCCGGACCAAGTTTGGTGTAAAATCCATCAAAAGTATTTGTGATAGTACATGCAAAATGTTACCATTTTTCACAACAGACATCAACAGAAATCATCAACACAGACAATACAGGGGACAAATGATCCCTATGTGTCTTCCTTGCCTTAGGGCAGGCGAACACAAAAAAAACTGGATAAAATTCTTATAAAACAGTGAAATTAGTCAAAATCGTTACAAAAAATTGCATTCACTTGACAAGACTTCAATTCCAACACACTTATCTGGATATGAATCTATTAAAAGCAGGGTGCTTACGATCTCGAAATACATATTGCTCTCTGACGTCTGTCAATTTTTCTGTAACTTGACACAGGAGTTACCCATGTTTAAGACTAATAGCTGTTTTCTTACTTGTTTTGGTTAGCAATGAAATGAATTCTCGGTGCCCGTGTTTTCCATGGACCCCATCCAGGAGCAAAGTGGATGCTGACTGTTGAGGGAAGGAATTCACTGACATGCCTGCAAATTTATATTTAAGCACAAAGATTCAAATTTTAAGTGCTAAAAATACAGTGTTCGCCGACCGCATTACGTCGTCTGCCATCATGGTGTGTAATGGGGGAATAAGGTACATGAGGTTTATTACCAAACATGGGGACACTACCCAAGGACCCCTTTATATCCAAGTGGTCATTGATAGACAAATGTAGCTACACCAATCAATGTTGATAATCTGACCCTTTTGTTACAGGAACACTAATGGCCCTCTTAAATGGACCTTCACCCCACTCTGAGAGGGGGTAACTTGGGGGCACTACCTACCCAAGGACCCTACATGCAGTGCCATGAAAAAGTGTGTGTACATATGTGGAAACAGTTGGTCAATTATGGTACGTTATTTTTGTGAAATATGACCAAAAAGTAGACACACATGTATTAAGTGTTTTAAGCAGATAAAACAAAGTCTCACAGACTATGTAGAGGACTAGACCCAAACTTGGTTAAACTGTCCTCAATTCTGTAACTATGGTATTTTTATAATGCTCTATATTGAACAATTTTCCAAGGGGGGGGGGGCATTTATTAGAAGCTAATTTTCAAAATATAGTATTGTAATGATTTATTTAGGGGTGCAGGATACGGATCCGACGTTGAGATACTCATACACATAACACATATAAAATGGAGCAAAAAGACAATGAACTGAATTCACAACAATAATAGACATTTATTTGAACATCAACAACCTAACGATACAAGCACTGCCGCTATAACATGAAACGTCTAGTCACTAAACAAAAATAAAATGGTCACGGTAACGCACAGAAAAATAATACGTGTGGACTGGACAAGCTCCGAAACAAAAGTGGCATCCGGCTGCTGCTGCGTCGACCAACGCGTAAAGTGAAGCCCGCCCTCACAAACAACAACAGCATCAGCCAATGGGGGACGTCGCCGCAAGAGGGCGACGCAACTTCTCGTCTCCAGAATTGTATCGACGCGTCTCCCTTCCGCTGCGCTAAGCATACCACCAAAGAGAGACGCACATCAACAATCGAAGGAAAAGAGAAGTAAAGGACAATTTACATCGCAATTAGCGCTAGAATTTGGTACAATGAAATAATTTGGATACAACAGAGATAAAACAGATCAAAATCACATTCAGAAATGCGCGCCCTGTGCGAAACCATACAGTCAAGTCACGTCACAGATGTCAACAAACAGCGTCTATGTCAAGGTCAGTGGCGACGCAATTGCGTCGACAAAGTCAATTTTACTTGTAATTTAACGTCATATTTGATTAAATAAAGGTAAAAGTGGAACCTGGAAAAGATGGGAAGACACCCGTAGGCTAGGGCATTTCAGTATTATTTGACAATGAAATAAATTGAAGTTTAAAATAGGTTTTTCATGCAATTTTGGAATTATGAGACAAATGCTTGTTTTAAATTTACTAACATGATATGGCATGAAAAATTCAGCATTTTGGTCACTTTGTCATGCAAAAATTAGAGGGGAGCAATTATAAGAGACAATACAGTTACATAGTTTGTACACATTTATCTAAGGCTTACCAATTTATGACATGTGACGTTGTGTTACAAAAAACAAACTTCAATAAATCATTTACGACTTACAGATAGAACTACAGTGGAATACAATTACTTGGACAGAAGATAGCACACCTAAGCTACTGGTGGTTCAGCGTGCATTCTTTGACCATACGCATCACGACACGAGGTGCCACTTTGTTTGTTGCTGTCCAATAAAATATTAATCAGAAGAATAATAGTCAAGAAATTTTTGAAACATGAAACAATTAAGTTTGTAATCCACCTTATTTGTATCCCATCCACCACCGACCAACAGTTTTCTGCCAAAGACCTCCACACCAACGTACACTCACACTTCCTGTATTGCCGGCATTTTTTCTACCGAAGCTTCAGTTTTTCCTCAGTCCCGGTGTAGTTTGAGAAAATAGCCCGTCACTGATATCAAAGAATACTCTGATAATTAAAACACAGGCCAAAAACATAATAATAATACCATGCCCCCCTTTTATAATGCCATTTACATCAAGATCACACCGCTGTTGCCTATATTATTACTCTGAGGCCATCAGAATCGTCACAATCATTTCGCTTCACCTAGGTCGGCAGCACGGCCAAGCGCACAATCCTATCAGCACTATAGATTGTAATATTCCTCCTCACACTACCCCCCATATCGCTTGGTGAAGAGAGGCAAGCGAGGTAATAAAGTGCCTGCCCAAGTGCACAAACACATTGGCCGCAGCAGGGCTCGAACCCACCACACCTTCAGATCATGGGTCGGCTGTCATATCCACTGGAACACATGTGCCCGCTCCTTACTACATGATTCTTTTTTTCTGACAACTATGAATTCGGAAACCTTCCGTGAAGGGTTTTCCAAATCATAAGTATGTCAGGAAAAAGTGCGTCAGATGGGTCAGGTTACGGAAACTCTCCCTAATAAAACAAATGACATGGTCTTGAAACTGGTCCTCGCACTTAGGCAGCAAAAGTTTTTCCACTTAACAGGACTGTGCTTATGCAAACCTGAAACGTTGGTGGGGTTAGCTTAGCCAGATCCCACAAATTCCATCACGAAGGACGCATTAAGTCTGCCATCACCCTTTTTTAAGAGTGCACCACCCCCCAATTTTAAAAATTTGAGATTTTGAAGTGTGTTGGTAATTGGTAACCTGTGAATGGTATGCTCAAAATTGTGCATTGTAATTATACTCACCAGAATGTTGTGAGATTCTATTCTATTACATACATGTATACTTACGAATGAATCCAACAGTGCATTTTTTGTGCTCAAAAAGCCGGAGACACCCCTATTGCCACATTAAAAAGTTTGGTGCACCCATGCCTAGTACCGGTCCCACGCTAACATCGGTACGCCCATCCTTGACGTCACTGTCACCAGAATCCTTTGCTCAGTTTTGGTACCTTCCCCCCAAGGCTCTCCACTTGCGGGGAATGGCCGGGATGAGGGGTTCTAGTTGGATACCTTCGTAAGTAATATACATGTATGTAATAGCCTAACTCCACAACCTTCTGTGAGTATATTCTATTTCACATCCTTTATTATACCTAATTATCCCACTAGTGCAATGACTGCCACACTGGTCAGCTAGGTGGAGGAAGTGGAGCGGGTAGTCTCAGTTGTTGCGGGGTATTTCTCGCCATGGCTGAAGTTTTCTGTAAGCTTAATAATTTGCCCATCTACAGCCATATTTAATAAATATGATAGCATGATAAACAGAACATCTTATCAAAGCACATAAAGTCGTATAATTACCCCGTCAACTCCTCACCTTATGAGCATGTTTAAAAGGGGGATGCCATGCATCCTCCCTCTTACTCTGACTGGCTTTTTGCTGACAGGTGGTTTTGGCCACGGTTTGTAGTTACTTTTAAGGGACGTCTTTCATTTAAATAGTTTCTGGAACGTTTGTAGACGTCCTCCATACCTGCCTTCTTCCATAATACATAAATGTTCACTCCTAAGTGAAAGTCCAAAAAGTTGCCTGACTTCTAATTTCCATGAGCATGCGGTTAAGGGCGATTTTTACGAACCCAGTGATGAGGCTTTCACTTTCAAAGCATCATACAGAGATGATGGAAGTGACCCAGCGGATGTTTGCTTTGTTTATTTGAAAGGTTTAGTTGTAGTGATGAAGAGGTGGTCAGATATTGAAGATCCATAGATTTCCTTAATAAAGCGTACAGTGGTACTACTGGATCTGAGAGCTCTGACTGGACACCAGCGTTTATCTTTCAGAATACCAGTACTTCTGGGAAGCTCTGGTAAGACTATAGGCTGAGGTTGCATAATTAGATTGTCGGTGTTTTTGGCCCATAAACAGCACGAGGAGTAGAAGTGACAATGTGAGGATCTGAGAATCTCATATACTTCCTGTCTGTAGACCACGCATGGATTTCCCTGAACTGGTCTGGGTGATGCAGCCACAGTGGAATGCGTCTTGTTAAATTGAGAAGAGTGGCTATATCCAACGGTGCCAACGGCTCCCCGGCGACGACTGAAGGACAATGGAAGATCCCACGATGGAGTGAGCTTTCTACATTAGGGACTTTATTATCATTCCCTTAATGAGATCCGAGAGATTCTTATCTTCCTCTAATTATGTCCGCGTTATCATGTATATTGAGATGTGCAGACAGGTGTTTTTTTATAGTTGAAGTTGGAGGTTTCTTGAAAACGAGATGTCAGGAAGTTAGCCACGTCTCCTACTGAGGCAGAATGCGGATCAACCTTGTGTTTCTTCACAGAACCGTTGAAGCGTCGGAGTCACTATAGTAGATAATGGAGGCTGACTTCCTTCTTGCTCCCTTGCTCCGCCGCAGTGAGGCAGCCTTCTTTTCCCTGAAAAACCTTTCATGGAAGGGAGCTTGAAGAGAGGCCCACAGAGACAAGTGTAGAGATTTAGCCTTTGGGACGACACTCTTTTTTGTTTCTATCTTCTTTCTCTTTCCGTCACCAACAGATGTTGCCTTAAAGGATCCAAATCTTGGATGGTCTTCCAACATGCTGACCAGTCCAAAAAACCAAACCTACCCGTTGCCAAAAAGGGGCTACAAGCATCATCTTGCATGACCTTGATTGCTGTAACTTTGTTAGTACCTTCGCCAGAACTGTTAACGGTGTAAAAGGCTCTGCAATCAGTTATCTCCAAACTTATTGTAAAAACAGTCTCTCACCCAGGCTTTCTCGGCCGCTAGCCATGTGCAGGATGTTGGGAGTTGGTGATTTCTTGTTGTTCGCAAACAGATCTACCATGGGCCAGTAAAGTCTTTGAAAATCTCTTGCATACACATATCAACTGTTGAGATGCCACTAAAATCCACAGTTTGATACCGAATAGCTATATTTGGCTGATTTTTTCCTCCGTGAAAAGCTCTGCTAGCCAGTTGATAACTCCCGGTAGTGTTCCGCCTTAGGGGTATTGAATGTACTGGCCCCACCAAGTGAATGACGGATGGTTGCAATGCACATGATGATACTCTTTGTTCCTCCTTTTGGTTGATGACATGCAACTACGTGGAATTGGGTCTGAATCGATTTGCCCACTGACTTCCCAGAAACCACGTTTGAATCGCTTTAGAAGCGTGTTAGACCGCTAACAACTCTAGTACATTTATATGGCGTTTTTCCTTATTATCGTCAGCACCATACTCCCTTTATTTTGTGGAATCTTATGCATGCTCCCCAACCAGTCTTCGCAGGCAATCCGCGTTATAATAACTTGAATGAGGTATCTTGTGGCACCTCTTTCCCCAACCCACCATAAGATTTCTTTTGTCATAACCATCTTAGGTGCTTCACGATCTTTGGCTTTAACGGTACTATACGGTGAGTAAATATCGTGACGGTAGTTCTCTGTATTTTTCCAGCCCCCAAGACTTAACAAGATTTATTTCATTTTGAGTAAGAGTGTAAGGTCATGAATTAGCACATAAAATATTATAAATTAGTCAATAAATAGATATCAAAATATACCTTTGTTGTGGCATAGCTTGGTAAAATGATGTCAAAGCCATTAGAAGTCCCAAGACACCGCGAGAGAATGTTCTGGGAGGTCCTTGAGACAGGAGATAAAACTAGCCTAACTCAAGGTGATGTGTGTTCTGGCATATATGGCGCCCCCTACTGTATCTACAGGCGCAGTGCTGTGTGGGTGAGGCTATGAAACATGCTAATATGGTACAGTGGACCTACATGAAATCCAGAATCCACAGACATACTGGACATATGTAGCACATGACTCATATAGAGAGGACCAGATCCTTCTATATTGTTGGAGATGAGATATAAAAAGCCCTGGTGAGAGAAGATGGGCAGAGTTCGCAACATCCTTCTCCAAGGAGAGTTTTCACACATCTTGCTTGCCCAGTTATTAGCAGAGTTTCCATCCCACATTGGACGTGGCAGTAATCACAGTCTAGTACAAAAGTCTTCCATATAGTGGAACATTGTCATAGTGTCTCAGCTCCAACAGTTTCGTCCGATTGTTGTAAGCCGTGGTTTCGGTGTCCGTATTTCGTGGCCTCTTATTTATCCCAAGGATAAACAAGCTAAGCTTTTGGACTTTATATTTACTCGACCGACCTCTCGGGAGTTATTAGGAGCTAGTTTTTCTTCAGTAGGACAGTCGTCCAAGGACACGTCCCACTATTGTAAATTGGAGTTTTGCGCTGAAGTATTCGCCAGGACTCTTTGCAAGTTCGGCATCTTAATTGTATCTCGCTGCAGCCCGCGTCTCGCACACACCAGGTAGTAAGTTTTAGTAGTTCATAAATAACAACTTTAATTATAGATAAATCTTTTGTTAATATGATACCAAAATTGATGGTGTGAAATGAGATTGATTTGAACACACAATTAAAATACATACTTTGTTTTCAAATTTGTAACAAGTTCACAGTGTATGTCTAGTTATTCAGAGTTTGAATCCGTAGTTTTTGAGGTGGTTTTGGCCTTGGCACGGTGGACGTAACAAAATTGGGGGGCTCGTGTCGGGAAAATACCTGGTAAAAAACAAAAAAATACAGTTAAAATTTTTGAACAAATTTGATTGTGTGGGTTTACTTGAGAATATCTTACAGGTATAATATTGTTCTTGTGACAGAAGGTCATACACGTGGCGTTTAACGCAGAAGAGTTTGGTAAAGATGTTACGTGGAGAAGTTTGATGTGCTCAAAACGCCAGATTTAATGGAATTTTTGGCCAAGTAGTAGGGTGGTAAGTTAGGCATGCCATGAGGAAACAGTTAATAAAAATCATTATAACCCCCATCTTGTGAAGAAGATTTGCTAGAAGAGGGATGTTTGGAAAACTTAGTGGAAATTTTCGGCATGTGTCAGATAGTGCTTGAAAATGAAACAGTTGGAACTAATAAACAACAAATGTACAAAATAGAAAAGGACAAATATTGGCCTTAGAAACAGCAAAAGTTAGCACAGGAAGAAAGACAGACAAGATAAGGTTGGCTTAGAACAGCAAAACGTTCTCACAGGAAGAAAAAGAAAGACAAGATCATGGTTAGTCAATGGAAGAAAGGAAGGCAGACCAATTACAATTCGAGAAGGAAAAACTTGAATTAAGAACAAGCACTAAAACAACAAGAACCTAGATGACTATTAAAATGGAACAAAAAGAAAAAGATGACAGATTAAAATGGAACAAAAAGAAAAAGATGAACAGCTTAAAATGGACAGAAATGACAAAAGAAATGGTTAAATGGAGGAAAGATAAGTTGGCAGAATGAAGCCAACAACATAGAACAATAAAATTAGAAAAGGGCACTCATGCTCCTCCTCACACTCAAGTTTTGATGCCACTAATGAAACTCAATTTAGTTCCAACATTTAGGGAAACGAAGTTGACACGTAATTTTTTTGCACTTCGAGAAGATGCCGAAAGTATGAAGTGGCCTAAAGAGCACTGGACACTGCGTTCAGACTGTGTTTTTTGGGAAAGCTAGAGAGATCTACTCATGCCCTAATACAATTGATCATGCGGTGATTATGAATTAGTAAAGCGCATTCTTAAGGCCTATTAATTATTTGCCTTAGGCGTATAGGCCACAATTTCGGATTGCGAAAAAAACTTGCATATCAAACTCGCCGTTGAGTTTGCAAGAGTTCAAGAACAAGTTGGATACGGTGGCTCACTTCCAGAGTGAAACCAGAACTTCAATCAACTTAGGCAGTGGGTTTTAATTGAGCAATTCACACAGTGCATTCATGCCGATATTAAACTCATTTGGATTAACGCGATAATCAAAGATTTGAAAAATGCAGCAACAATATCGAGAATTCGCCCTCACACATAAGTTGAGTTCCACCAATAGTATGGCGGGCCCTAGTAAGTGCAAGTCCGAATTACCAAGAGTTTAATTCAAACCTCCAGTCAAAGGTGTTTTCAATGTTATTAGGGAATGATGTTGGCAGGCGGGAAAGTACAAATACAATCCGAACCAATGTTACCCCCACAATCCCTGCACAGAAATAGATAGTGAGGATAATAATAGTACAGTTTAATCCCGAGCCTGTGCAGTTACTAGGATATGGCTGAGGTCAAGCCATCTTGAAGCAAATAGTGATAGGAGGGAGGAATGACTTGTCCAACTTTGATTTCAGCTGTGAGCACGGCTGTCGCCATATATTTTTAATTTCAACCCAAAAAACAAACACACACAACATATACACACTGGAGATAGGTTCATACAAACCAAGAGTCAGGCCCAACTAGAAGCAAGTGCTAGTGGGGATAATGATGATGTCCCTTAAGTCATAACAAGTTAGTTCTTGAACAGGAAAATGATCCTGCACTCAAGAATACTTAGTCAAAGGCATAACCCTGCAGAGTCGAGGACGTTCCTGTTGTGTTTTTTAGCAACACCATGGTGGTGCTGATGAGACATTGAGGCCACCTTATGGCTCCTGCAAATGAAATGAGTGGAAAGTTGTTAATCAGATAGTTGTTCCAAGGGTTTATCACAGGAATTCATCATCATTGGCCCATGGATATCCTATGATTGCAGGACATTTAGGAGTCAAGAAGTCACATAATGGATTTAACCACTTTTGGTGGCCTACACTACGAAAGGAGGTTTCTGATCTGTAACCATCCTTGTCCTACTTGTCAGGTCGTTGGCAAGCCTCATCAGAATAATTCCGCCCCGCGCTCCCTCTCTTAAACCGATACCCGGCATTCGGAGAGCCTTTAGTAGGGTCATAGTTGACTGTGTAGACCTCGTCCCTAGGACTAAGTCGGTAATCAGTACCTATTTGACTATCATGTGTGCCTCTCCCTAGTTTCCTGAAGCATACCCTTTAGGAATATAATGCTAAAACGAAGTGAAGGCTTTGACCAGTTTTTCACTATTGTAGGGCTACCTAAGTCAATCATCAGTCAGATCATGGTCAATTTTACACTGTGGCCTATTTCAGCAATTGATGTATGAGTTAGGGATAGAACAGTATCTGTCTAGTGCTTACCATGCCGAATCCAAGGAGCCTTGTAAAATTCCATCAAACTCTAAAAGAAATAAATGAATTAGGACTTACGTTTTGGAATTTGAGAAGGACTGGGATAAGTGAGTTTCACTTGTTATTGTTTGCTCAAGGGAAGCAGTTCGGAAACCCTAGGTTTCATCCCTTTAGTTTAGTTTTTTGGGCGTAAACAGTTCGCGTTCCCCTTTGAAACTCCTAAAGGAAAAGTGGCTGAATGATGAAACTTACACCAACCTTTGGACTATGTTTTTCCAAATTTAAGTATAGGCCTCATAGGGCAAATGAAATTGCCAGGGGGAATTTGAAGCAATCCCAGACCAAAATGAAGACGTGGTATGACCAAGATGCCGAGAGTAGGGTCTTTAGGCTGGGAGACCAAGTGTTAGTCTGTTTCAATCCCGGACATCCACTGAGGCCAGATACCATGGACCCTATACAGTAGAGTCACAGGTAAATGAGTTTGAACTACATATTCAAACCCAGATAGGGCGTACGATGGCAATTATGCCATGGAAATATGTTGAAAAGTAATGTAGGGTAGAAATGAATGATGGCAGTGCAAAACCACTCGTGTACATACATATAGAAAGATCTTGCCTGATGAAAGTGCACTGATGAAAATCATGAAGCTGAAGTTGTAAATAATGCAACAATTATACAAGCCATCATGACTATCCAATCAAATTGCAAAATTCAGAGTTGGAATCAAAGATTTGGATACAAAACTAGGCCATCTTTCGGAAATCAACAGTGTGAATTCAAGCAGTTGATTCATTAGTTTGAGGATATTTTTTCCTGATGTCCCTATAAAACCACTGCCGCTTATCATGATGTTGATGTGGGGTGATGTGCACCAATATAAAACATCACCCTATACACGAAGTAAAATCCTATGAAGAAAGAAATCTCAAAAGAGATAGTAGTACATTTGGAACATCAATAATGAAGCAAGCAAAGTGATGGAGTTCCCATGTCAAATTTTGGTTCAAAACCTGATGGTTCCCTTAGGTTTGTGACAGATTTCAGAAGGGTAATCACTGTTCAAAGCCTGATTCATTTCCAATACCCAAATCGTATTGATGAATTGCTTGACAAAATTGGCCATGTCCAAGTTGTCGCAAAGTTTTTTGACAACTTCTTAGACAAAGAAGGTGTCATTGAGCAAGGCAGTCACCCCATTCATGACGTAAAAAAAAAACACAAAGCAAAAACAAGAAAACAAAATATTCAAGGCAATAATTTAAGACAAACAAAACAAACAGTATGGGCTCATTTATTTCAGTACACATACAAACAAAATCAAAAAAGGAGTATATAGCCATATTCAGGTAAATAGACACAAAACAACACCCTGGCAACCTCACAAACAGAAATGATGTCCAAGAAATGTTTTCTTGTATGTTTATTGTCTTGGGGGGTGCGGGGATTGGCTGTCTGCGGTCCTCTTGATTCTCTATATAGAACTCACGTCAGCTTGATGATGCCTGTCTGCTCGCTAGCTTCTTCGTAATTGTTGCACGCTGACTAGTCCCCTGCATTTTCTCTCTTTTACCCTTACTCAATATAACGAGCAATATAAACTCTCTGGCTCTATGGATGCCAGGGACGACTCTCTCTCATCTCTCCGGGGAAAATTCAATGGGATGTAGACACCGGGTAAAATGATTTCTAGAGGTCGGGATCTGCCAAACAACTCCACTACTGACACTATGGTAGACGCCCGTCCTCCCCTCTTTCTTCACTCGCTAAATGGAACATGACATCTTATATAATATAGTGGTGTCCATAGAGGACCTCTAATCCCAACGGGGCTGAGACTGCTTAGGTTGTGAGTACGGCGGCGCAGCTGTGCGGTTCTGGTCAAGGCAAGTCAGCCTGTCAAGGCTAAATTGAAGCAAATTTTGAGAAGTTCCCACACCGTCAGGGTTGGTCTCGGGGCAGAAGAACTTCAGAGATTCTTCGTCGGGGGCTGTGTCATATTACGGAGTGGGGAGGTGTGTTATGTGTCCAACGGGGTGGTGTCAGATATTGCCGTCCTTTGACAATTTTGCTTGCCCAAATGTCAAATTTGTTGGTCGCTGAATGTGAAAGTGAGTTTCCGACAAGCAAAAGCCATACTGATTACTGAACCAGTTCTGATTGCACCAGACTTGCAGAACCATTTCACTTTGCCATAAGATGCCAGTGACATAGGGTGTGGTGGAATTTCTTATGCGAGAAGGGACGACGGAAAAGAACACCCTATTTCGTAATTTCTCCACGAGTTTAACAAGCCCGTCAGAAATTACTCCACTATTGAGAAGGAGTGTCTTGCTCTGATTTTGGCAATTAGGGCATTTTGAGTCTATTTGGGCCCCACAGTGCACCCTGTGCTTGTTTTCACATATCACCACCCCTCACCTTCATCCACAGGATGAAAAACAAGAATCAAGGTTAGTGAGGTGGAGTTTTGACCGGCCAAGAGTACAACCTAGACATCATACACACTCAAAGGCCAAAGATAATGTTATGGCTGATGCCCTATCTAGACACATGGTTGTATTAGTCCATGAACAAGTAAAAGCTTTTAAAAAGGAAAGTTTAACATTGTGAATCAGTTTATGTATAGGAATTTAAAAATATTAAGAGTTTTGAAATAGGTTAACGAAAGTGTAGCTTTTTCAATCAAACTTTTCTTTCTTTCTTTAAGGGGAGGGTGTTTACAGCCCCAAGAATTAACAATGACTTTTTTTCATTTTGAGTAATTAAGTCATTAATTAGCACATAACAAGAGTATAAATTAGTCTAATTAACATGAATAAAAATCTACCTTTTTGTGTGCATAGCTGGTCATGTGCAAAGCAATTAGAATTCAAGAGGACCGCGGAGAATGTTCTGGGGGTTACTTGAGACTAGGAAATTCCAACGAGCCTAACTCAGGTGATGTGTGTCCTGGCTATATATGCGCCCTACTTTATCTACAGGCGCGTGCGGGTGTTGGGTGATGGCTATGAACATTCTTAATATGGGAACATTGGAGCTGAATCCCGAATTATGATGTAATGGAACTATATTTTAGCACTGACTCATATAGAGTGGACCAGATCCTTCTAGTATTGTTGGAGAGGAGATATACAGCTCTGTGAATATAAGATGAGGCAGAGTATCGCAACATCATACCCAAGGAGAGTTTTTCATCACAACATCTTGCTCCAAGTATAATTCCAAGTTTCCAAGTTGACAGTGACAGTAATCACAGTCTAGTACAAGTCTTCCATATAGTGGACATTGTCATAGAAGTCTCAGCTCCAACCTTTTCGTCCTGATTGTGTAGCCGTCTTCTGTTTCCGTATTTCGTGGCCTAAGATAAACAAGCTACAGCACTTTGGACTTTATATTTAATCGACCTCCGAGCTTCGGGAGTCTTAAGGAGCTGGTTTTCTTCAATAAGGACAGTCCCGTCCGTGTACACTTCCCCCTATTGAAATTGGATTTTAACGCTGGAATATTCGCCATCCGCGCCAGGACTCTTTGCAAGTACGGCATCTTAATTGTAAATCTCGCTGCAGCCCGCTTCGCGGCACACACCAGGTAGTAAGTTTATTAAAGTTTCATAAAATAACATTTATTATAGATAATCTTTGATTATTGATAACTAATATATCACATGTTTGAATGAGATTATTTCACACACAATTAAATAATACTTTTGTTTTAAAAATTTGTAATCGAAGGTTCACAAGTGTATGTGTCTAGTTATTCAGGAGTTTGGAATCCGTAGTGTTGTGAAAGGTGGTTTGGCCTTGGTCAAGTGACTGTAACTTAGTTTCTCAGAAACTCAAAGCCAACTGATTTAGTCGAACATTCGATTGCAACCAGACTTTCAGCACCAATTCAAGTTGGGCCATAGAAGGCCAGTGACATAGGGTGTTGTGGAGTTCTGATGCAAAGGAAGACGGAATAGACACCCTATTTCGTATTTTCTCCAGAAGTTTTAACAACACCAAAGAACTTACCCACTATTGAGAAGGAGTGTCTTGCTCTGATTTGGCATTAGGGCATTTTGATGTATATTTGGGCCACCGGGCACCCTTTTCTTGTTTTCACAGATCACAACCCCCTCACCTCATCCCAGGATAAAACAAGAACTAGGCTAGGGGGTGGAGTTTGACCTTGCAATAGTACAACCAAGACATCAGACACATCAAAGCAAAGATAATGTGATGGCTGATGTCCTATCTAGAATTGGTGTATTGTCAGGAACAAGTAAAGTCTTTTAAAAGGAATTGTAACATTGTGAATAAGTATGTAACTAGAAGTTTTAAACTATTAAGAGTTTTAAAATAGGTTTTACGAAGTTTGCTTTTCAATCAAACTTTCTTTCTTTAATGGGGAGGGTGTTTCAGCCCCAAGAATTAACATTGATTTATTTCATTTTGAGTAAGAATAGTCATGATTAATCACCTAACAACTCACATTATAAATTAGTCAAGTCAACATGAATATACCAATATACTGTTTTGTGCATAGCTGGTATTTGCAAAGCAATTAGCATTCAAGAGAACCGCGGAGAAAGTTCTGGAGTTTACTTGAGACTAAGATCAAACTAGCCTAACTCCAGTGATGTGTGTCTGGCTATAGATAGCGCCCTCGGGTAGTCTACAGGCGCAGTGCTGTGTGTGGGTGATGCCTATGAACAGTCTAATATTGGAACATTGGAGCTGAATCCAGAATCAGACATAATGTACCTATATTTAGACATGACTCATATAGAGAGGACCATATCCTTCTAGTATTGTTTGAGAGAATATGTAAGCTCGTGAGAGAAGATTAGCAGAGTATCGCAACATCATTACTCCAGGCGAGTTTTTCACAACATCTTGCTCCAAGTTATTAGCAAGTTTTCCCAAGTTACAGTGACCGTAATCACAGTTCCGGAGTACAAGTCTTCAATATAGACATTGTCATAGAAGTCTCAGCTCCAACCTTTTCGTCCTGATTGTGTAGCCGTCTTCTGTTTCCGTATTTCGTGGCCTAAGATAAACAAGCTACAGCACTTTGGACTTTATATTTAATCGACCTCCGAGCTTCGGGAGTCTTAAGGAGCTGGTTTTCTTCAATAAGGACAGTCCCGTCCGTGTACACTTCCCCCTATTGAAATTGGATTTTAACGCTGGAATATTCGCCATCCGCGCCAGGACTCTTTGCAAGTACGGCATCTTAATTGTAAATCTCGCTGCAGCCCGCTTCGCGGCACACACCAGGTAGTAAGTTTATTAAAGTTTCATAAAATAACATTTATTATAGATAATCTTTGATTATTGATAACTAATATATCACATGTTTGAATGAGATTATTTCACACACAATTAAATAATACTTTTGTTTTAAAAATTTGTAATCGAAGGTTCACAAGTGTATGTGTCTAGTTATTCAGGAGTTTGGAATCCGTAGTGTTGTGAAAGGTGGTTTGGCCTTGGTCAAGTGACCGTAAACATAGACCCAGAAGTGTACTGGAGCAGTCTCATCTCACCTGCAGAAGGGTAGATAGGTCTACTACGCTTGACCAGCATTCCTAGAAAAGCAAGCGGAGCCATAGATTAGCAGAGATAATTCCTCTTCAAAATGATAAGATACAATCTCTCAGTTTCGTGATTCTCTCTTCTGTAGGAAAAGCTTAGTTGGTTGTTTTCTTCAAGTCCAGACTTGCTCCTAAAAACTCCGCCTTCTGACTTGGGCTGGGATTGATTTCTTTAGGTTTATCATGAAACCCATCTCTCTTCCACCGTCTTCATAACCAAAGTTAATGACTTATTTATCAGACTTGATTTTGCTTGGAGCTACAATCAACCAATCGTCGAGTTAGCAAATATAATTTGGTACCCCTCTTCTCAGATGTTCTGCCACTGTCTCCACTAGTGGCGTGTAAGGTGCGAGTGTTGTGGGGAGCATTTTTTTCTGGAAGGTGGTGCCAAATGAAACAGAGCCGGTTGGTGGCGTCTGGTGGCAGGGGGTGGACTGGTGGGGTGGGTTGTGGGGTGGGGCTGGGGGGGGGCGGGGGGGGGGGGGGGGGGCGAAAACTGGTTCGAAATCTGAAGCTAAGCCATCATTTGATGAGGGAAGAAAAACGGAACATGAAGGGTAGGCGTCTTTTATTCAATGTCGCGCCGACCAGCCCTACTTCACAACTTTTGATGACAGCTGGGAGGGTTTCCATTCTGAAAAGTCTTGGTCGAATAAATCTTTTCAGAGGGCGTAGATTTTATTATCGGTCTGAGGTCTCCTGTTTTCTTCGATTCCAGGAAAATGAATAGATCCTCCTAGTCTTTTCCTTATTGGAAAAATAATTGATTGCATTTTTCCTTAACCAATTCCTTCACTTCGTTTTTTCAAAATCATAGCCTTTGCTCTTTTGGCATAGGCGTAGAGCAAAGACTGACTTTCATCAGTGGACGAGCGGTAAACTCCAATGGTAAACCTTCTTAAATTGTTTTTGAAAGAACCCCATTGATCCGAGGTCATCGACCGCCATGCCGGGAGGAATAGCTTTAGGACGCCCCTCCCCTGCGTCATAGTGTAGGTAGGAAAAACCGGAAGAAAGTCAATTGTATCTTTTTCTCCTACTCGCGCCACGTCTGGCACTTGGAGTAGGAAGAATAACTTCTGTATCTGTCTAGAGCCTCTATAATATTATACATATTGGGGGGGGGGGGGGCTTCCTTAGAGTCTAGCCTGACTTCCGCACCATATACAACCTCTGTTCCCTCTGGTTGAGGAGAATAAGTAGGAGCGGAAGTCCTTGCTGCGATAGCCGTAATCGTAAGGACTGTATCTATACGGTCTATATCTGGAGAACCTCTGGTCTTGTTACTATTAAGACTTTTGGCACTTGATCAGCAGCTTTAACTGTTCTATCTTAGAGAGCTAACTAGACCACGTCCTCAAAGAGGATCTTTACCACATCTAGAAGACATCAGGAGAACTTCTTTGGCTAGTAAAAATTCAAAGCATCACTGCCTTCTCTTCACAGAGCCACTAATTGTTAAGCCATCTTTATATAAAAAGCCTCAGTGAAAACGTGGGAAGCTTCTCTCAGAGTATAAAGGCATCTCTCAATGGTTTCACTAGACAGCTCTACATTAGGCTCCATTAACCCGTTCATAAGGTGCTAAGAGACAACAAGGCTAACATACGAAGTTCTCATACTATCACAGGCAATCTGTTCCAAATGGTGGCGAAGATCAGCATCCTTGCCCTCTTTCCATAATCAACTCTATGCAACAGGTTTCCTTATGTTTTCCTTAGAAGAACTGCCTTCAACACCGGCTGGTGGGCATTGTCTTGGCTTGCAGAAAGTCTTCTCATCAGACCTCATCTTATCCCAGCATGGTCTGGGAACCAAAGGAACTGAGAAAGAATTCTTTAATCTTCCTAACATGTGGGGAAAGACTCATGAATCCATCTGAGAAGGGCAGTCTTCTTCTGATAGTCAGTCTAATCGGCTGTAACAGGATGAAAGGTTACCCACCTGCTTCTTACAATGCCTTAGTCCAGCAAGCCCAAGGTCTGCAGACTTTAGAGTCCTTGATAATCGCAGAATCACTTCAAACTCGAGAAAACCAAAACGGCCACCCAAAAAGGGCGCATTCAAACATTGGGAGAAGGTACTGTAGGTCTACTATACAAATCTTCCGTCAGGAAAGTCAACATCGGAAATAAGTAGTTCAATAAATCTGGGACACTTTTTCAATTTCGTATCCTCATTCAAATCAGAGTCCTTTTACCAAGCTTATCACACCAGGCGCTCTAGAACTGGAAGTTGCCTTGACTAGAATGTGCAATGAAAGGAGTAGCATCAGCCGGTATTGGTTTGAGTAGCCTTAGGTGTCTTAACTTGGACTGTAATACTATAAGCCTGACATCGCGGAATGTTCTTGTTACGATTAATCACTTGTAAGAGTCACGAGAGGATATATCCCTTCAACATCATCAGACTAACAACTTCAGGATTCATACACCATGGTGTTGAAGCCAACTTCCCTTAATCATAGGTTATAGATTTTTTCTTAACTCTAGACTTTGAGAAATCACTTCTTTAGAGGCCTTGAAAATAAAGATAATGCTGAGCAATCCGTTCAATTTAGAGTCTTTTACTGGAGGAATCATTAAAGAAGAGGGCAATGTCATCTATACTAGATGAACGTTTCTGTCTAAGTTTGAAAACTCGATGAGAAGCCCTGCTTTCTTCTCTACATATATCATAACTTGGTCTTATAGTCTTATGAGAAGAATCTCCACTATGTCCCTTGTACCAGAAGAATCCTTCCGATCATAGACCTAGATCCTAGACGTGAAAAGCTACACGACGTGAGCCTCACAGTCTTTTGATTCGTCATGGGCTAGGAGATCCTTGATGACTTCTCTTACAACTTGTATGAGACTTTGTAGGCGGAGAGGAGAAGTATTCTTAACCTAAGAGCTATCCCTGTCCGGAGAACGTCGGCGCGATTCCTGGAACGTCCCTCTCTGAAGAAGGACTTTTATATTCATCATGCTCTAATTCACACCTCTCTCAGTAAGATCGCCGTCTACGGTAACTATCACTGGAAAAACTTTTTGCGTAGTGGCACTGCGGCCCTGGATCGAGCGATGTCTAGGAAGATCGTAGATCGACCTAATCCCTTCTATTCCATATGAGTATACAGTGGAGAAGAACTACTTTTCTGGATCTACGACGACAGCTAGTCGAATGACTTGAATGGTAAGTAGAATGAACGGAGAACAAGCCCCTGAATAAGATAGATGACGACCCTACAAATTGGCCCGCTGGTGAGTGTAGAATAACTTGTATGCGAAGAACCACGATGGCTCGACCCACGGTTGAATCGGCCGAGGAACGGTTGAATAATTCACACCCGGAGCCACGGAGACGCCCCGACGGTTGAACTATAAGTCCTGATTTTTTATTCCTGTCATTAAACGCTATATTGTCGATGGTACGATTCCATTTGGAGTGGCAGTTGTGTTGAGATCAAAACTAGAATTTTCCGCGGTTCTCGTGCTTTCGCGCTCGCTATATTCAAGAATAGAGCTTGTGGGCCGCCCCATGGAAACACTTAACACCTTTTTGACACACACATCCATACAAACACACACACATACATACACACGCACAACGGATTGCTAAGTGGTCCTGCCAGCTATAGCTGGCGGCCCACAATAAAAAGCTGAAATGTTCAACTTTGTTCAACAGAATAAGATGATTTAACCCATTGTACATGGCTTTTTCGAATCGAATATGTATAGGCATCGTTCCAGATTCAATTGAATAGAATTAGATTGTCCTAAAGTCTGAGACATACTATCGATTCCTTTGTTTGGAGTCAATCAAAGAACAGATAAAGTGTCATGAATATCAAAGGCTGGGTGAAGAGGAGGATTAGGCCACTTAAATATTGTAGTTTGTTATGACTGACCAAAACTCTAACTACTTAGACAGGACCATAGAGGTATTGAACAAGCTGTCAAATAATATTTCTAGAACAAGACGAATAAAATGTAATATTCTAATATTCCTTAGTAACGTAAAAGAACTTTAGTGAGTTATTCATGTCATTTTCTTATGTTAAATGCTTCAGAGTTTGTTCAAATTTGGTGTTTGGAATTTATTCAGTGCATTTTCATTTGCCTTGTATATTTTCTTCGTGAGAAATGGGACATTTTTTAATTACGGCCAATAATCTGATCTGGTATCGTGACATCGAATTTCTATTGTACTGATGTGTAAAGCATACAGCCTCTCAGAACAAATGGAATCGTCGACACGCCCCAAAAACTTTTAATGAACTGACAGGAATAAAAATCCTAGCTTGTGGAGGACGGACGGGTGGACCGGAAACAACTGTAGTCTTGGTAGAAAGTGGAAAAATTACATTCCCTTTATCGTATTACACCTCTGCATGAACAACACTAACTTCCTTCGAAGCCAAGGAGGGGAAACTCTGTCTTTCATTGAAAGAATATCTAACTCCGCCATCACCATACAAAGTCTCATGTTCCTCTGACATAAACTCATGACCCGTCGGTATACTAACGGAAACATCGGCGGCCCCCGCCGCAACATATTAATTCATAGCCACGGGACGTAATACACGGCCGTCAAGAGGTGTGGAGCCGACTATAGAATTATCATCATTCTCATTAATTACTTCTATATCATCATCACACACGGGCACCCAGCTGCCAGATTTACGAGTACCACCGGTACCGTTATTCATAACCTTATCCGCATCAATAAGTCTTAACAAAGGCCGCTGGGCTTCAATCACCGCCGCCACGGGAGTCGCCCTCAGTTCTTTATCAACTGCAACACTACTGACGCCGGTGGACTGAGGTTTTTTATGTTTCACACCACGGATAAAAGTGCCAGACTGACTTCTCAATTATTGTGAATCATCCTGGACGGAGGCAAGAAATTTCTAATCGGTTTGAGAGACTGAGACGGCGTTGGATCACTTTAGTGTATTCTACCGTCAATAGGCCACGGCTGGATTTCTTCGACCCTGATTGAGACGGCAAAACCGTCGGGCTACTCACCGGTATATCTCCAATTCACAGATGGAAGGAGTGGGATTGACCATCCCGTCGTAAGTAATCACTAAATCCACTCGGATTTACATAAATCAAAGGCCCTTTATCTTCACCTACGGCTGGAGAGTGGCTGGACGAGCTTGCCCTTTAAACTGTCTAATAGCCATCTGTAGCAACTGTAGATAATAACCCCTGGAAGCTAGAATCAAGGTAGAACTTGACTTCTCTTGAAGTAGTCTAGGTTGAATGGAAGATTATAACTGTCCACACCGTCACGACCCGGAGGGAGATGCCCTGAACGGTGATGGAGCTGTTTTAGCCTTGGCCTTTTGTCTCTTTAACTTTCTTCCATATACACGTCCAATGCATCAAAGAATTTCTGGATCTCCAAATCTGGCTACCCTTTGTGTATATACAAGGTCTCTCTCTTAACATCTTTCTGCACTTCACACACATTCATATGCAGGTCCTTGTCTGATCCTCGACGGAACTCCTATACCTCCTGAACATCTTTCGAAGCGGTTCTTTAACTTGAAGGTTCTCATATCTGCAACATTCAAAGTAAAACATACTTGTAACTGTTGTTAGGTACGATAGGATGACCCGCTCCGAGAATCGGGAGTCCAAAGGGTGAGCAGAATAAGGCCAAGGAGACAAACGGACGACAGAAGACACAGGGCACCCACCCAAAAAAAAATTTTGAGAAAATTGAGATTCCTTCGGCACGAGCTGGTTACACGTGAGAACACAAATTCATGGTTGGCAGCAAACCGGCGAGCCCTTTAATAGACAAGGGAGAAAAATAAATAAATAAATAATGAAGGGAGCAGACACGAGACGGGACATATCCCCAACTGCCCTTGCGGTTTAGGGGGGGACTTACATAGGGGGGAGCTAAAAAACCTGGCCAAGGAAATAAGCCCACTAATACTCCGCAGTAACGAGCAGCGCAACAAATGGCCTGAGGTTCGCTGGGGCCAACCATGTGAAGGGATAACACATAAACATATCTCTGAATACTTATGTTATTAACAGCTTCCGCATTCTGCTCCAGAAAAATCCCGGTTCCGAACTATAAATCTTTCACAAACTGCAACAACACATCGTCTTCCAAATCTCCGATGACCCGTGGATATAGTAGAGTTTTCTCAGATATGATATATATTAATGAAGTCGCCGGGATAAATCGCGATAATGGGAAAATATTATGTGTAAATATCCCATAAAATTTTCACAGGTGCCCCAACTGAGACCAACCAAAAAGAGCAAAGGATTCTAGTGGTCCAGTGATCAAGATGGGCGGTACCGATGCTGCATGGACCGCCCTAAAAAAACTTGGCATGGGCGCACCGAAATCTTTAATGTGGCAATAGGGGTGTCTCCAGGCTTTTTGACACAAAAAATTAACAATCTAAACACCAGCAGCCTACACTCCACCTAGTTGGATCATTTCGTAATGTTAAAAATGGATGAAATAGTCCATACGCTGCCATCATCAGATTTTCCCTTCGTTGCACCCATTAGTGATTAATTTTCCCATATATCACATTGAATGGGATGTCCCTCCCTGAGAGGGTTAGGTATGTTCCCCCGCCCCGAAAAGCTGCACGTTAGCGTGTCCGGCCCATTTTCAAAATGGCCGCCACTGTTTTATGCAACCGCCATTATATTTCTTACAGATAGAATTTTATCCACGACTAAACAAACCCACCCCCGGAAACCAATTTTATAAACAGCCTGAAGGGCTTACACCATCTCGGCCAGATGGCCTACCAAGGAGGCATATTTTGCTAAATGACTCCAAAATGTGCAAATTGTTGAAATAAGAACCTGGTGTGATATTTTTTGGGAGCTCACCAAGATTTATGGCATTTATATTTTTACGTACAGGCTTGTTTTTAAAGATGGCGGTGATTATATTGGCTCTAGGGTACGTAAATTCAGGAAGAAAGCAGCCCTATCATCTTTCCGACGTTACAAAACAACACTTTCTAATATGATCATAAATCATTTCCAGCTGTAAAAAATGTTCAAGTGTGGTATTGACTTGTCCAGAGAAGTGGCCGTTACTATATCTGGTTACTACTTGGGTCATATACGTAGTTTAAACTGACTCTATAAGAGTTCATAGGAAGACAACAGCTCATATCAACCTGATACAATAAAATCATAATAAATGAGTGTGGACTGTATTTAAGGACTACTCAGTGACGTCATAGGTGTTTCCCAGTAAAATAAAAAATATGCTTATGAAGAAGTGAACAAATTGTCCATATGTAGGAGTAAAATTTAAATATGGTGACCTCAGTTTCTTTCGAGAACATCAAGTGCTATCTTTGTTTCTGACTTGTACCACATGCTCCTTCTCTCTCTCTACTGCCTAGATCAGCTTCCTTCCCAGCGTCAACTAGTGTTGAGTGATCTGCAATTATCCAGAAGTACGAGAGAAAATTGCGGGAAAATGTTATCAATAGTTTTTGTTATGGTTCGTATTATGTCGAAAAAGATGTGCAGGGGTGTTTTCTTCTTGATTTATGTCCCCCGGCGCGCGGGTATAACTGCCGCCATCATGAGTTATGATCATGTCCGCAATACACCAATGTCAGGAAATCTCTTTTTGGTTCTCTAAAGATATTACTCGCATTCTAACCCCATATTTGGCAATTTTAGTACATTTAACAAAACATGCCTCCTACCGGAGGCCATCTTGGACACTTAAATGTTTAACCCACTTCAGGAAGGTAAAACTTTATTTCGTTTAGTCCTGGATAAAATTTCTATCAATAATTAAAATACAATAGCAGTTTTTCATAAAACAATGGTGGTCATTTTGAAATAAGCAGTACGCGCTAATGTGCAACTTTTCGGGGCGGAAACATACCTAATCCTAGTCAGGGGGACACCCCCTTCAAGGTGATATATTGGAAAATTAATCACCAGGTGGGTGCAACAAACTCGAATTTTTAAGGCCCGTACAGAAACTGGCTTATGGACTAAAATAGAAAAAAGCGATTTTGTAAATAGAATCGGGATCTCCGCTTGTAATTTAACGGCAGAACTAGAAACACCAAATTTCTGCCCGTCCATTGTGAAAAGTGTCACCTCACGAAAATGACCTCTAACTTGACTTGCCTGAACCAACAGAACAACTACTGGATGAGCGTAGACACGTACATGGCGCTATTTCCTGGCTATATCATATTGGAAGGACCTTTCCAGCAACCACTGAATTATTAGTATATGATATTAATTATCCAAATTAAAAATTCCTTTTGACCTACCTATTCTTTTCATTCAGCATGTCCTGCCACTTCAGTGAGCCATCAATAATAACACTATCATACCAAATGACCTTTGACCCTGGTACGTGAGTATGCATTTCTTTGGTCAGATATTCCACCCAGCCGACCAACTGAGGCATGTGTGTTGCCTGCAATCCAAACACACAGTTTTAATTAGTAACAAGAATTACAATAACAAGAACAAGGACAAGGAACAGTTCAAAGCACGTTTTAGGGACCAGGGATTACGAGTTATGGTCATATATTAAGAATCGGATGTTCAATACCGAAAATCAAGGGGGGTGGTATTCACCACCACTCCCATTCAGGAGTGTTGTTACAAAAAATGGCTCAGGGAGATGAGGGTTAATGTCCATTCTCATGCAGAATGCTAATATGCTACACCATTTAAGAATAAAATTGGACATATCAAATTTGAAATAAATGACTGATTGTGGCTTTAGTTAATAGTTTTTACCTCTTTTGTAAAGGGTGGTCTTTGTAAGCACCAAATATGAGTCCAACTGCTTCCAAAACATCTTTCTAGATGAGGGCTGCACAATTCCTGGTAAACCAGGAAATATGTCTTTTTACTTCCTTATGTTAACAGGGTAGGAGTGCCAATCCGGGTTTCGTAATTTGTACCCATTCCAATGGAAAATCAAAACCCAATTATGGCTTATGTGAAGTGGTTCTTTGCTATTTTAAATTGCCCAGACTAGGTGGTATAAACAAAACTCGCAAAAAAATGGGGGGGGGGGTATGGGGGGTGATTCCTTTTTCTTGAGGTTACCAAGGGGGCAGCTTTTTTTCTTTTTCAGCTTGGCTGTAGACTTAACCATATAATAGAACATTTTGTTGATCGCCAATAGGGGCTGCGGTCCATTCAGCCCTCTTAAATCCTCCCATGCAAGTAATATGCATGGTTCTCCTTTACACAAACAGTGCTTTGCCACTTATAGTCCATTTTGAACTGAAGTGGAATGGCCACATGAAGTACAACAATACCATGCCAGCTCTCAACAACAACTTACCGTAATTGGGTTTTTCTATGTCTAATTAGCCATGCGTCAAAAATTTGTAGTATTTGGCGATGGCCACCAGCTTGTCTGCAAATGTCTTGTACGCTGACTCGCTCGCAAATACCTCGCGAACGCTCCGCACCGTCTTTCCACTCTGTTAGTACGAGTACCACAACAATCGCACAATCAGACATTCGTCAGGGTTGTGTTAATTGTTTCCTTTTCATTTCAAATAATTATGGCATTGAAAACTTTGAATGCCAAATGCAATTTTGCCTTGTAAATTTGTTAAAAGTTGGGTGGTTTACAAAGACAAAGAATATTTTATATGTTTTCGGAAAGACCAAGGGGGGTTGTCCATGAATGAAACTCGGAGCCACAAAGCTACTGTATACACTCTTGTATGCCAAGTGGACCAATTAGAGTTCAACATGTTTTATCATTTTACCAATTGAATTAACAGTTCAATGCATACATAAATGCATACACACATTTGAGGGCACATGGTGGTCCAGTGGATTTTTTTTAAACAAACAACCCAGAACTTATGACCCAAAGGTCCTGGGTTCGAAGTCCCGCTGAGACAAATGTGTGGCACTTGGGCAAGGCACTTTACCTAGCGTGCCTCTCTCCACCCAGGTGGCAAAATGGGGAGCTGTTAGGAAATTGTCACATGAGCGCCGCCAAAGGTATGAGTATGACTTGGGCATCTGTACGGGCAGTGACTATTCTAGTGGCAGCGGAATAAATGTAAAGAGCTTTGATACATTGTGAAACACTATATAAATGCCGACATTTTTTAGAAGAGTAGGGGGTCCCATAACACACGCACCACACACACCCCCCACACCCACCACACCACACACACACAGGGCTAGAATTTCGTGCGAGAATCCGAGAATAGATTCTCGTAGATTCTCGTACGTAAATGGATTGCGGGAATCAATGTGATTCTCGTTAAAAACTTTAGAAGTGAACACAGTAGGGCTAAATTAGATGATTCCGCAAAATTTGTTTTAAGAATCACAGCGTGGTGTGATTAGAGCTTTGGAAAAAAAAAACCCTTTTGCTTAGTGTAGCGGAGCGAAGAGAGGAGAGTAGCATCGCCATCAGCAGCAGGGGTCCAGGGGGCCACTTAAGGGGCCCACTGGGGGGGGTTCAGGGGCAACGCCCAGGGGGGGGTCGAGGGGGGGGAAGCCCCCTGAAGCCAGAGGGCTTCTGCACATATAGTACCACAGGAGAGGCATTTAATGGGGTAAATTTTTTTTAATTGGACCCCTAAATCTAGGTTCAAAATGTCAGGTCAAGGCAAATGACGTAAAGTGTGCCAAGACCAGTGGTCGAACCCTACATTGGGTGCATGCATTACACTGCATGTCACTGACAGTAAAATAAAACATGAATACACATGTACACAATCAATTCAAGCCAGGGCCCAGCCCCAGATGGGATAAGCTACTAGACAGGGGATTATTACGGTATATACATAAAATTGTATTTCCTTACCTCATAGTCATTTTTTTTAGACTTAAGCTATAGTTGGTTAATCTTAATATGTTGTCCAAGGTTTTCTTGAGGGGAAAGTGTCGGAAAGAAGTTTGTATTGTGCCACACCCTATGCCCTATGAATTTGGCAGCCTTAACGGAATAGGAAAATAAACTGCATGTTGGTTTAAGTGGTGACATTCCCACGCGTTGTTGCTTTTCTTCATGCGCTTGAAAAACTCTGGGAAGTATAGAATGTTTTGCTCCTCTTCGAAACACTTTCTACAATTTTGTGGTTAGCAGACCATTCCATGCATTTACAATATGGCGGCTCAGCTAGCATTGCATCCCGGCAAGAGCACTACATCTACGAAGTATACGGGATTGTGAACTTCGCACATACAATGCAGACGATATCGTGACCCGATTTTAATGCCTTTCAAACCACCAATTAGTCTCGTTTCCAGGCTAGTGGCTCTGGTCCAAGGGCATGCTACGATCACCCACTGACATGGTTGAGAAGTTTGTTTGTTTTTAACGCCCTCAAAATGAGTTATGATGTTGAGACTAGCTATCAAAATGAGAATTCCTTACAGTCGTTCGAGATTTTTTTTTTTAAACCAAGTCGGTCAAGATTTTATTTTTCCCTCCAGGGATTCTTAGGACTCTTGAAAATCCAGAGGCAACACAAAAAAAAATCAGGAAAAAATCACACCCCTGGTGGAATTTCAAACAGCTGTGATTCTCGCACTCTGCTACGAAATTCTACCCTGCACGCCGCAAGAACACACACCACACACACACACACCCACACACTCGCTTACTACGTTCATACAACCACAAAGCCGTGACACAAAAATGATCATCTTTTTTTTCGCATGCAGTGTTGGACTCTGAAAAACACTGCAAGCGCGACACAATAAACTTTGTATCATTTTCCTGAATGCTGAGAAAGATTAAAAAAATCCACGTTATTGCCTATATTTCTGATATTACCATGATTTTCATTTTTAAGGTACTTCCTTATCACTTCACTTATTAGTGTTGATCAGAATCCTTGCCATTTTGCTATGAAACCATTGGATTGCATATAGGTGCAATTCATACAGAGATACCTCCGGGTAGCAGTCCAAGAAATTATGACAAACACGGCAGATCTCCTCTAATGGTTTCCTTCCCCTTCTCTTTACCTTTTGAGCTTGCTTCAATATAAAAGATTTACATTTTTTTGAAAACTTAATGTGAAGTAAGTGATTTTAAATCAAGTTTGGCCATGTGTGACACATGATCGACCCTTCTGCACTTTTTAAAATTGTAAAAGAAATTTTTGTTAATTAAAAAATTGGATGTGAAATGGTAAAAGAAGTGGGCCAAATGCATAGCACATTTAGATTGATTCCATAAAAAAGCACAAAGCTTTATGCCCAAGATTTTGGAGACAAACACAGGGGGTCTTTTGCAGTTTCAGACCCCGTTTGATTATGCCTCCAGTTCTTAAGATCTTAAGACCCTCCAACTTTGCCCACAAATTCCCCCCATATTTTAGCTCCAGCTGAAATTTAAAGGCTGACTCAGAGATTTCGAATATATATTTTTTTGCTATAGTAATTAAAAATTGTCAACTAGAACTAAGATACTCACCTAAAATACTTAATCCATAGTGACAGAGGAATCGGGTTTTTTGTTTTCATGCAGGGACCATTTAGGTACAGTATAACAGTGCTAGAGGATACCGGTATAACCAACTTTCCAGATGCGGAAGTTTTAACAAAGTTGTGATTTCTATCAGAATCCGACGGACTATGATCGCCCTAACGCCGTGGGCGGCGCACTCACCATTCGCCATGACTGGGGGGCATTCTTTGGCATTTCTCGTACTACAGCGTGTACGCTTGTACGTGTACCACAAAGTAGTGATAATTTTGATCAGAAACTTCGGAAGGCCAAAAAATCAACACTATTTCACTGTTATCCTTTGTTAATTCATCATGGCGGGGGCCCAGGAAAAAATTGTAAAACTTTTGGGCTGCACAAATAGCGATAAAAAGTTACAAAAATGGAATAGAAACTGCGTGTGAAATTCACTCGACAATGACAAATGAACTGACGAAGAAAAGACTGTGGAATGCTGCGCCGCCGTACCAGACGGGCATCGGTTCCCACATGGAAAAAAACACCTGAAATTTTTTAAATGCTTTAAAATTGTTATGTTTTTCATTTAGTTGCTTTAAATACGATTGTGTTCTACAACAATTCCATTTTAAAAACATGGTTAAGTTTTTAAAAAAAGAAAAAACCTAAAAAATTAAAAAAAAAAAAAAAAACCAAAACCAATCCAGGGGGGGTAGGACACGATTGGCTCGATTTGGGCATTGGGGATTTCCAAACGGTATTTGTGGAACTGCTACGTGCATTGATATGGCGTCTCGGTCCCAGTGACATTAAAAAATATCATCTCTTAAACCTTGTTCAAAAGATCTTAGTAATATCATGATAAATTAAGAAAAAAATTATTGGCTTCAAAATCCGTCGGGGTTAGTGGATTAACCCCGCTGCAAAATAGTGTAATTTCCAACAACGGTCATTTAGATTTAAATATTCGTGACCAGGCCTAGTCTTTAGTCAAGTCTGTGTGTAACCGTTCGATATGCGTAAGAGCGCCCTCCTACCGTTAAGTCTTTGAAACAGACTACCACCCGGAAGTTGATGCTGTTTTGAATTTGCTGTTGCTGTTAGGTTGGCATGTCCTATCCCCCCCATGAAACAATCATCGTATCCATTTCAGTCTAAATACCACATTGTAACTCGCCGGTCATTTTAACGTGTACTGATAGTCTAGGCGTAGCACATTCCATGCACAAACGAGACTAATTTTGTTTAGATCTCCGAAATCGATCACATGGCACGGAAGCGTCCTTTCTAAAACAACAACAACCCGCATCGGAAAATGTCAAGTTTTTCAGCAAATACGATCGGTCTTTGGGAACTATTAAATTTTTCACGTACACGGAATATATCAACATTCTGTTGTTACTTTATTTTTGTCTGAATGTTTGAATTTACGAAAAATGATTTTTCTCACACGGCTGTTATTACCAATTTTTAACACGTATTCTAACCATAAGCGTTCATTTCTCAGTCACGCAAAGTGGGCGAGAAAACCTTCAACTTTTACAACAACAATAAGACAATTGCCCTGGAATTCCAGTTTAGGCCAGTCCCTGACATCATCCTTCCAGAAATCCATGGAAATAAACGGTGAAAATTGTTAAAAAATTGCGAAAAAGGTAGGTTGTAAATTCTTATTTCGTTCGTTAAGCACGTAAAAGGCAATATGCGGCGTGTGTGTACTGTGTGTTTGGAAGCCAGGATGCCCCCCAGCAATGGCGGCGACGTAGAGGGTGTCCTTTCGAGGCTTCCCCGTCGGATTCGTGTATATGAAGGATGTCGATTTGAGCTTAGTTATTTCATACAATGATTATTATATGGACAAGCATTATGTATATGCAAACAACATAATTTGTTTTGAAATTGAGGGCGCCCTCCCCGGGAAATCTCTGAGTCAGCCTTTAAGGAAATCTTGTGTTTCTTCACCCAACCTCCTATTTGCCCCAAAATCAGTTCCCAAGACCATAGCATTTGTAAGAAGTTCTGTTCCATTTCACAAACAAAATCAGTTCTCAAGTCCCCATTTTAGTGCTTTGTGTCACACATCCTGCCCAAACCAAATTTGGAGGACCCACTGGGGAACAAACCTCTTTTTTTCTAAAAGTGCTTCCAACCTCTTTTCTAGCAATTTTTGATCCATAAATTTAAAGATCATTACATAGTGTCATGCCTTGGTGTACGCCGCTCGCGGGCAGTTTGAGAATTATAGTCAAGCGGTGCTAACGCTTGAACTACGCATCGAGCGATTGCAGGTTTGAGCTATTATAGTCAAGCGGTGCTATCGCTTGAACTACGTCATCGAGCAGCACCGCTCCAAAGTTGAACTCAGGTCAACTCAATGCGATTTGCCGCTTTGGGAAAAGCGGCAGCCCGAGCGGCAGGGAGATTGATTTATCGGCTTGACGCTTTACCGCTTGGGTTACCGCTAGCGATTCTGACATGATTGCGTAGTGACCTAAATTGCATCATCAAGCGGCAAAGCGGTAGAGCGGCATGACACTATGTAATGACCTTAACATTGCAGTGTCTAGAAGCTCAACCCCCAAGACCAATTCCTTCTTGTTTTTTTTTTACTCCATACCTAGCATTTGTACTCCATTTTTGTGAGCTGCATTTGTCCATGACGGAGGCGGAATGGTGACAAAGTAATGACTAAAGTATATGAACATATCCAGGTATTGCCAGTGGTAGTAACGGTAACAGTCCATCTTGGGGACACCCTGTACAAACCTATTCAATACAAAGAAATCACATTGAAAGATGGTGACAAATACTTAATGAAAAATACAGCATTCACTGAACGCATGTGTCGTCTGCCATCACAGTTTGTGAATTGAGACAAAGGTCACATGAGGTCACCAATGTCACATAAGGTCACCAACACCTGTGACTTTACCCAAGACCTATGGTATCCAAGTGTCGTGAAAATCGAAACATGTGGATATAACAAGCAATTTGATAAATCTGGCCATTTTTGGGCCATAACCTCTAATGACCTTTGATCCCACTCTTAAAGGTGCTAGTTCCGTTTTTTGTCTATTGTGTTCTCTATTTGATATGAGAGCCTGGCACTTGTACACACTGACCATCAAGTACCGTGGGAAACAAACTTGTGGTTTGATGCTAGATGCGATAATGCATAGTGCAACGCCCTATTCACTACTGTGCTAATATTGATGGTTAACCATTAAAACGGAATTTTTTGTATGTATCTTGAGAACGAAATGGATTTGAAAGCTGAAATTTCAGCACGACAATGAGAGAAATATGGCCTTTCATCTGATATCAAAATTTCTACTAGTTCCGGGTAAATCAGGGGGCAAAAATCAGAATTTTCACATTATTTAGGGACACCTGTTATTTGAAATCTCTTGTTGCACCTTTAAAGATTTTTTTTTTAAATTAAGGTTTTTTACCTGTCCTCTATGTAACCACCCATCATGTCATGGCACACCAGTGTATAAGGCTGGCCTTTCTTGACCGGTGTCCTACTGGCCAAGCGTTCTGTACCAACATTGAAATTATCTTCCTTTGGTTTCCATAACAACAACTCATCTATGGTTTTAATGGGTTGTGTGATTGGTTCTGATGTGTTTGGTTCATAACGATTGCCTGCAACACATTATGAGAAAAGGAAAAGAAAAGTGTAATGATTACAGTTTCTTACAGAAATACAGAAACAGTTAGCCCTTCAACATGTTTGCTTTTATGTTTTACAAATAACTGCATTTCAAATGCTGAGGGGCAGTTCAACTGCAACACAAATTCATACCTATTTTAGATGAAAACTCTTTGCTTGATTTTTTTGCATTTTAAATATTCAGATTTTAGAAATTAGTGTATTATTGCATTTGCATATTCAAATTTAATATTCACAAGCCAACTACCTTTTTTCAAAGTGTACTCTTGTGAACAAGGGATTTAAAATATATACATATTATAAGGATCTTGGCAGATTACATAGTTTTCGCGCTTGCTATATTCAAAGAATATAAGCTGTACACCACCGAGCATATCTAACAACTCGACCTCACATGAACTTTGATCTTGGCACATGACCTTTGACCTCATCAACAAATGAGGGATCCCATGTTGTACCTATGACCCAAGTTTTGTTATATTGGAGGTCAATTTCCAAAGAAACTGAACATTTTAGTGACACATACACACATACAGACACTTTCACCACAGATTGCTAAGTGGTCAGAATTGCCAGCTATGCTGTCGGCCCACAACAAAATAATAACTTATTTTGAGAAGAACTAAGTTGCCTGGATGATGCTTATACACTGAGATTACAAATATGTTTGCCAGTGCAAATAAAGATGTCTTTATGGAACTTAATTTGAAAATGGTGGAAATTTGGATGATCCCCACAGCAGCGCTGAAGGCAGCCCCATAATCCTTTGCGCACAAACCATATTATCAACTGGAAATAGACTGTCAGCCCAGAAGGTTTTGATGAAATGAATGAGGTACCAATTTCTGAACATGGGAAAATTCAGAGAAAAATATAACTTTTGCAAATATGAATGTCTGCTGGTGGCCAGCAGCTGTGTGTGGCCGTGGGGGAGGGGTAAAGTTACTATGGGGGGGGGGGGGGGTTAAATATTTGAACTGGTCTAAATCTAATGTTATATTATTTTTATATAGCTGAAATTATTCCTAAGACCTGTAACAGGAGTAAAAAAGTCAATTAAGTTACATGCGTGAGGTGCTTTCTTTCCAAGATATTTGGGAAAATATGCCAATGGTCATGTGTTTATTCAAGGGTAAACGTTTTTACCAAAAATCAAAATATGCTTTTTATTTTGCATAGGGTTGGTTCCCTCTAATAGTGAGGGTAAATGTCCCCATCCCCATAGAGTTCTACAGGGAATTTTGTACGGGCCCCTCCATAATAAAAATAAGATGCCGAAGTACAAAAGGTCATTATAGTTGGTGTGGTGGCGTTACATTTTATCCTCTTCTTCCAAGTTCAACAAGCTGCTGACAGAGCATTGAGTGTTCAACTGTTTTAAGTTAGGGCTCATTTCAAAGCTTTATTATTCTACTTTCTAAATTTGTATTACATTTAACGTTAGCAATTGTTTAATTAGGAAAAAGTTCACAAATATTAAAGAAGGTAAATCTGGTGGAGTGGCGGCGGAGGAGTATACATGTACAAACTCAATGGGAAATGGAATTTATTGTTCATGACACATATTGTAATGTGTGTTAATTTAATACAGAATGTGCTTAATACTAATACTAGGTAGCCTTTCAGGAGGGCATGCTGGTTAATTTTGAAGCAAAATTAAAATTAATGAAAAGTTACCTTGGAATTATTACCAGAATGAATGATTAGGTTGCTAAGGTCACGATACCTGCTCATGGTCATGGCAAATTAACAAACTCAGACGGCTGATTGTGTCCAATAAATTGTAACCAAATGCAACTTAAAGGCCAAATCAGTGATCTTGCTGAATCGAAGAAAATCGAAGAAAAGAAAACGAAATTCTACACAAATAAGATCCCTATTGCATGTCCTGTAAACAAGTACAAGTTATCTAAACATACCCTACCAACATGATTAGGACCAGAAGCAACCCTAATATGGACAAAATCAGAATTTTAGGTCTTACAGTCTGTACGACACTTACTATGGTTCAACACATAATTGCATGGGAAAATCGTATCTTGGAACCACGGCATTTTTCCGTTTCTGTCAATTCTCAGTTGGAAAAAGAAAAACAGTAACTATAATTCTACACACTTACTCTTCACTTTGTAGGTAGTTCTGCTGAGCATAACCTTGTTGTCTTTCATTATTCTTTTAACCCTTACTGTGGGCCCTCACGTGATACGATGATCTCGATCACATACATGTGGCCCCGGTATTATAAAATGCTGAATTTGTGTGCATTAGAGGTGTTACATTTGGGACACATTATCGTATATCAGCTAACGTAAAGGTTATGCCGCTGTACATGGACTTGGTATCAACAATAAGCAAATGCCAAATTTAACTTCATCTGACATCGTCAAGATTTTTCAAACTTACCTCAAACAGGATCTTACAATACTACAGAACAAGAATCCACACGTTGTTTTGTTGACCAACAAACGAACGCGTGTCGACCTTTGACCCGCCAAATTTTTTTTTTTTTTTTTTTTGTTAATTTTGAAGCAAAATAAAATTTAATTGAAATTTACCTTGGAATTATTACCAGAATTAATGATTAGGTTGATAAAGGTCACGACTGCTCATGTTCATGGCAAATTAACAAAATCAGAAGGATATTAGTGTCCAATAAATTGTAAACAAATGCAACTTAAAGGCACTATCAGTGATTTGCTGAATCAGAAAATCGAAGAAATCATCACAAATAAGATTATTGCATGTCTGTAACAAGTACAAGTATCCTAACATACCCTACAAATGATAGGACCAGAAGCAACCTAATATGGACAAAATCAGAAATTTTAGTCTTTACAGTCTGTACGGACACTTACTATGGTCAACACATAATTGAATGGGAAATCGTATCTTGGAACACCGGCATTTTCCTTTTTGTCAATTCTACAGTTGGAAAAAGTAAAAAAGTAACTTATAATTCTACAAACTTACTCTTCACTTTTAGGCTATTCCTGCAAATTTCAATTATTTTGATCGTTTCTGATAAATCACTGATAGTGTCTTTAAATATAGCCCTGTAATCTTACAAAGGTCTACACAAAAACGGTAATTATTAAATTGGGTTAATTAAAAATCATAAAACCTTAAACACTATTGGGTGCTACACAGTGCTCAAAATTTTGATCTAACATTATTACTTGCCCATGCTTGTTCCGATTTATGTTTACTGTGTTCTCTACTTGATATGAGAGGCTGGCACTTGCACGTACACCTAGTCCTGCTGAGCATGACTCCTCCATATGTACATAAATTATGCCATTAACTTAATCAAAGGAGGAGTCATGCCAAAATAGTGTGTAACTGATATGATAAAATTCTTGTCTCACATTCTTCAATAATTTTCACTCTTCATGCAAATAAATATTACCTGATTCCACCTTGAAAGTATTCCTTACAGTGTTAGCAACAACAGGATAGTTGTAAATATCTTCATCAACTCATTTTAAGAAGAGAAATTTCATGAAATTTCAAGATATGTAAGATTTTGACCGGTGACTATGTTTTTTTTCATTCACGCATTTCAAATTGGATATTACTGGTGCTAAAGGTGAAAGAGTGTTTAGCGAAAGCACCGGTGAAGCTTATTCAATCGGAATCAGGTAAGATTATATGAAAATTGGAGGTGAAATGCTGTCAGTGGTCGAAATTTGAAGGCTACACAAAAAAGTCATAGCTGTTACACATAGTGTTTTGGGACTTCACATATAGACTGTTAAAGGCATACTGTTAAAGAAACATCATGTGAAGTCCCAATTATTGGGACTACACATACACCCCATCAAGTAGGAAACAAACTTGCAAGGTTTTTGATGGTAGAAGCAATTGCAAATTTCCTATTCAATACTGTGCTAATTTTGATGGTTAACCATAAAAAATTGTGTTTTTTTGTTTACATCTTGTGAATGAAACGGATTTGAAGGCTCAAATTTCAGGACGACAAAGAGAAAAATACGGCCTTTCATCTGATTTCAAAATTTGTACCACACATGTAATACTTCTAGGTAAATCAAGGGGTCCCAAAGACGATCTTGGAATTTGGAACACGCACCTTTTAATAGAGATTGATGATCCTAGTTGAGTACAGCTTTACTAGTACATGTAGGAGTTTACACTGGTGGTTCAAATTTTTAAACGTAGGAATTGGCGATAATGGTTATAATTAAAGGCCGACTCACAGATTTTGAAATATATATTTTTGTATGTAATAATTGAAAATAGTCAACTGGAAATAAAGATAGTCATCTAAGATGTCCAATTTCAAAGTTTGAGACAAATCAGATTTTTCGTTTTCATGCAGTAATTATTTATGGATAACAGTACCATAGGATACTATGTACGGTAAAACAAAAGTTCCGGATCCGGAATTTTATAACAAAACTATGATTTTCTATATGAAGGACTCCGATTTGAGCTTAGCTATTTCACACAATGATTAGTATAGGGACAAGCATTATGTATATGCAAAAATTCTGATTTGTTTGAAAATTGAGTGAGCTCTCCTCGGAAAATCTCCGAGTCGGCCTTTCCACACTTGCTACAAGTTCTGATGAGAAATTTCATCGGATAAGGTTTTTTTGAGCAATTCTTGCCTCATGAACTGGTAAAATACCCATTGCAGGATCTATTTTGCCGATTCAATTTTTTTGCCGATTTTTGCAAAATCAGTCCCAATCCGTTGTCCGATACAAAAAACAGTTATTCTCTACATTATACAGGGACTGAGGGATGAATTTAGTATTCTGTCGCCACATCCTTCAACGTGCAGTTTATTCCATTGAGGGCGCCAAATTTATAGGGTGGCGGCACAATACAAAATTCTTTCCACGATACATACGCCGTACGGCTACATGTTTTTGAATACGGCGGTGCTTTTAAGAATTAAGTTTTACAGTGATGCAAGTTCACCCATTTCATCAGAGGTTTCTTAATAAAAATTAAAGTCTAGTGCCACCACCACCTTATAATTTGGAAGCCTCAAAGGAAGAAACTCCAAGTATATGGTGGTAGAATACTGAATTCATATCCCACTACTAAATACTAGTAAACATGATGTAAGACTGCTGAATTCATCAGACATCACTTCACTACTACTTACCTAATTCGGGCTTTTCAACAACTTGCACTTCAGTTTGAAAATTTTCAATAACAACGTCAAGATCTTGATCTGATAACGCGGTCATTTTGCTAAAAGGTGGGTGCAAAGACGAACGACTGACGAGCACAACACAGCTCACATAAAATACTCGTCCACTTCACTGAATGGGGAATTCCAATTAAACGAGAATACTTGGTTGCCAATAAGCTGCAGACACCTGTTTACGTGAAAAGCCTCTGCCATGCGTCCTTAGCTACTTCCTTGCAATCTCGTTCACAACTAAACATCCGCTAAAACGGGGAGTCGTTCCTGTTCGACGACCGCCTAGTATTAGCACACACGAGGTTACTGACCAATTAATTAATTAATTGAATTGTGGAAATACTATACAAAATATCTGTTTAAAAGAGAGGGACAGAACAACATTAGAGTGTGGATGAAACAATTATTGACTATTTTTAAACATAAAATAAGTAATAATAAAGGGGCCATGCAATGATAATTTCAGCATTTAGAAGAGATTTTCTGACTGCGGAAATTCGCCTCGAATAGCTTCGAATGGTACCATATTATACTGGGAATAGATACCGCGCACATTATTTGCATATTTCTTGATTTATGTAAAGCTTTTAATACCGTTACGGGACGTACCCAAGGTCAGAAAAGTAACCTCCCGTGGTTCATAAAACAAAATTCACAATGACTATTTGTAAGAAGATTGACTTGACCAAGATATAAATTCAAAACAATGATTTTAATACATAGGCTAAATGAAATCTGATCACTCTTTAATCACAAAATACAATATTAACAATGCACAAAATTATTATATTTCTTACCTACTGAAATATCAAATTTAACACACATCATCCCATTAATTTTAAAGTTCTTGTTGGGTGCGAACCAGGGTCTTGTAGAATCAGGTCCACATAAATCTTGGCGACACAATTCTTGCTGGCACAGTTCAGTAGTTTCACGAAATTGCAAAAGTCCTTTTGGTCTAGACCGGCCGATTAATTTGTCAACTCGTAGACTTGAAGAAAAACTGAAGTATAACTGCAACTCGGTATATAATATCCATAAGGTACTCAGTGCGTTAAAGGTGAACGTCACTGGTACAGGAGAACAGTACTGCTGGAATTGTAATGTTAACCTTTGTTTTTCCAAAGGCACCAAATTGTGTGCAGCTCTTAAAGTACTTAAAATAACATAAGATTATATAAATCAAAGGCTATGAAAGTTCTCCACCTTCTGTTTGAGAGGTCTACACTCGCTGAAATCGCTTGTCAACTGGCAAGGAAAAATGAATTTGTCCTAAGCAAATTTCCCATGATGCAACAAAACATGCGAAGACAAGTCAAAATTTCCCAATGCTTTTCGTTCACTGAAACATGTTTCACATCCTGTAGCTGATGTGTTTTGA